>VDFB02025981.1:0-20873 GCA_007258455.2 Sequoia sempervirens
TCCAAAATATGTGCTTGTAAGTACCTTCCGCTATCATACTAGCTGATTTGCACACTTGTGCCAAATTAGTGACCACTTGTACAACATTTGAGGCCCTACCCTCCTCTATGGCCTGTTTCAAAATTTGAATTTGGAAGTCCACATCCTTGTGCTTTTTTGAACAATCAGTAACTCTTAAGAAAATAATAGCCATCTATTGATGTGACTATGATGTTGATGAGTGATCGATGTTTAATATTGGTACAGCCATCTATGACAATAGAGTAGTTTGTCCTCATCCAAGTCTGGCTCATGTCATTCATCATCAAATTCACCGTAGAATATTATTTATTAATGAGAATTGTATGTAGTTTATGTTCTTTAGGGGGGTTAAATGAAAGATCAACAATAAATGCATCTTTAAACAATTGTTTGAAGTAGGGAGAACATGCCACTTGAACGACGAAAGACACTGCCACTTCCTATGATTAAATATTAAAATTACCTACAATTGTTGTTGCCCTCTAACTACCACTAGCCTTCCTCTTTCTTTTTGTAGAAACATCAACATCACCACTAGCAAACATGGATGGCATAGTAGATTGTACATACTCTATGGGCATTGGCATGGACTTAGACTTTGCTTCACCAGCCATAAGCAATTTATTAACTTTTGCCTTCTTAGCTATGCTTATTTGTTGAAAAATCTTAACCCCTATTCTTGTAATGCCCAATAGGTGACTGTAAACACCTTGAACCATTAATTCACCATTCTTTAGAAGCTTTACTTTGAAAATAGACCATACACTAGGTGGAACTCCATCAAGCTCTCTCAAACCCTTGTAAAGGTGTAGCTCCCAAGATGAATTCCTACGTTCTTGGATTACCATCTCCCCAAACTCCTGAATCATTGGACAACAGTCTATTCTAAGATACACACATAGAGCTCCATCAAGCTGTCTCATAACCCTCGTTAGGGTATGGCTTCCAAGATCCAGAATCCTAAGCTATCTAGACAACTATCTGTACTGAGCTTTGTCTACATTGGATTCCTACCTATCTTGAAAGTGCGGGTTATTTAAAATATGTGTGATTCATCATTCATCTTGGCATAGTAATCTTTCCAGGCTCTCTTGGCAATGCATTTGGAGGATCTTCAACATGGCGACAAAGTGTGTCGGCATTAGCTTCAAGAAGTACTTCAACACATTTCACTTCATGATACCCATAGGCATAGTGCATGGCTATCCAACCTTTTGAGTCTGCTTGATATTTGTCTGTATCAAATAAGAGGACATTGTTCAATCCCTCAACATTACCAACACTAGTTGCATGATAGACAAAAGGATTATGTTTATATTTGTACCCATAGTCTTCTTTAGTTTCATCTTGATTGTGCTTATCATTTAGAGTAGCTCCAACGAAAAGAACACTGAATGCAATTATTAGAGTCAATATTGCTACTACCCTTATTGCAAAAGTAGGACTCCTTGGATGTATGCATCTCCTTTCATTTAGTTTGATTTCATTAGCCTTGTTCTGCTTAGATTCAACCAAAATGTTTAATAAAAGGCTATCATACCCAAAACACTCACTAGAATGCAAATCCATGCCATGGATTTCTTCATCTTAGGATACAGTCCTACAAAATTTGAAACCTTATCCATCTTGAAAAATTAGTTGACAAATTGTTCCCAAAATTTGAAAACCTTGGTTATTGTGATCTCCAAAACCCTACCACAATTGGTAAAACCCTAGTTGTGTGTTTAAAAATTAGAAAAAATTGTTGAGAATACTTGCATTAATATGTGCCCTAGCGGTGGGTAAAAACCAGCTCATATATAACAAAAACTAAAAGTAACAATTTTAAACACAAAAAAATTGCCGCCATTGAATTGAAATAGGTGCAATTTTTATTCATACCAAAAAAATAGCAACACAATTTTGAACTTAAAAGAATACCAAATGATTTCTCACGTTTGTTTGGCATGATTTTGTCTCTATGTGATTGTAGATATCCATGGCAAATTTTGTAGAAATAACTCAAAATTTTACAGGAAAAGACTTGCGATTTTTAAATAAAATTAGATTCCTTGATTGGCCTTGCAAACATTCACTATTTCCTCCAGAAATACTAGACACAATTTTATGCACCAAAAACCCTCTAATTTTCTTTAAAAAAAACCTTATGTTGTTAATGAAAAACTCCTTTTCTTGTGATGCCCTGCTCTGATACCATTTTGTAAAAACAAATAGTTCACAATATTATAAAAAAGAAATAGAATACAATATTATTCTTTTAGATATCAGGATATTGATTACAATGAGTTTCATCTCCTTATATAGAGTTTGGAGGATGAAATTAAATAAACATGCAAAGGATGGACATGACATGACTCACCCTAAATGCTAAAAATAGCAAACTAAAAGTAGTAAACTCACTTAAGTCACTAAGGTAACTTTATTACAAAAGTAAGCCTTATCTTGTAATAATTATTTAATAATACTCTAAAAATATACTCCATTGTAACTCCATCTAAAATATTTGTTGTAAATATGACACCCACATCGTAATTTTTTTGTCTTTGTCTATAGCTCTCGCAAATTGGTGTAGTTTAGGGGGTTTGAAAGGGCCTTTTGTGTAATGTTTCAAGAGGTCAGAAGGACACTCAAATAGGTTATGTGGCTGTGTTCCTTCACCCACACCACTCCCACACTTTGATGCACCCCCAATTGAAACTCTTATATTTCTGTTTTGTATTTCTCGTTCAGTATTGTCATTGCAAATTGAAAAAAGGAAAAAAAAAAACAACAATTCTTTTTATTCTTTGAAATTAGAAACTTAAAAAAAAAAACAATTCAGAAAAGGGAAAGAAACAAGCATACACAAATGTGATACCTCTATTACTTCTCCCAACTCTGTAGTTCTGAGTACTTAGTCACTAACGCTGTTTTACTAAAAGTCTAAAATCTGTCTTTGAACAATTGCGAACTTTTTAAATTTTTTACCTCTTTCAAGTTTGTCGCCGTAGTAATTTTTTTTGGCTGTGACAAGTGAAATAAAAATCAGAAGCATGGTTTGGGACTGTATTTTTCATGCATTTGGTGCTGTATGTGGTGTGGGGGCATACAATACAAGACCTATTTTAAAATTTTAAAACATTTTGGGTAATTTTTTTAAAAACTTTGTTGAGAGGGGACAGCCGACTGTTCCATCCTGGTTGTGTCCCCAAGATTTTTTTCTGTTTCCTGGAAGTTTCTAGGACATTTCCTATAAACTTTGCAGGTCAAGGGATGGCAGGGGAACATTTCCGAGGAGTCCTTGCATCCCTGGTGTATTTGTAATGGGATAGGGGACGTATCCCCGTGTACCCTAGTGTAATCCTTTTTCCCTTGCTGACCCAGAATAATTCTGGTTATTGCCATTCGACAAAAATGAAGATTTTGTAATTTCGTTGTTTTTTGGTTTAATGCAAAAGGGCGTGGACCCCATGTCCATTTTTTTGAAAAAAAATTAATATTAAATGTTTGCAACTATCCTTGCACTATCTTCAAATGTAGGTACATAGCCTCCATGTTCCCCTATCGAACATGGCTTATAAATTATAAATGGGTCATTATGTAAGACGTAGCTGATGTAAGTGAAATTGTAAGTTTTAATGCATCAAATACTAAAGCAAGAGCTACAAATTCTATATAAAAAAGGATAACTTTCTAAAAAGAATTTCTTGGGTAATTTTTTCAATCCAAGAGTTTGGTATGAACCAATGTCAATTCAGTCTTTGTTTTGGAATTTACTAGTAATTATCTTCAGACAAATATGTATATCAAATACCATAATTATTTTTTTAATTTCATATTTACACATACATTTTAACCATGAAATTTTGTATAATTAAACCATCAAACTTTGTAGGTTGTGGAGGTGTCTAAGTTTTAATTTGTGTTTGGTTTCAGTGGAAAAGAAATTCTAAAGAGTTATACTAGCTTTTTCTATCCTTAGAGTTATACTAGCTTTTTGTATCCTTAAATGTTTTTGAACTAAAAACTAAAAATTTCAATGTTTATTGTTTCTTGGTTGTTTTGCAATTATTTTATTCTCTTATTTTTTTTGTTCTATGTATAGCTCTATATTACTGTTATCTTTTTGTTCTATGCATAGCTCTATGATAACAATTTTAATAGATTTTCACCTGATTACTTGATTAGTTTGTAAAAATGGAACATATATTTTTGCTGCACTTGATTTATAATATGGAATATGTTTTGGACATTATAGGGAAGCTGTGCATAAAGAAGATTTTGTTAAGTAATTGTCTCGCAGAACTAATGGAGTTACACCAGGTGATTTGCACTCTAATTGACTAATTTAACTAGTGGTTTCCTTTCCTTTTAAAGTTTTTCATTCTCAAAATGTATTTACTAATATCATTTGAACTTCTTGATATAAACCATCTTACTTTTATGTTCATTTTCAAATTAAATGTTTTTCCAAATTCATTGAACTTAATATTTTGTTGATGAATTTTAAATTTTATTCATGAATCAAATGGGCCAATGGAAAAATACAAAGGAGCAGAAAAAACACTAAAGAAAACTAGTGCAACTTAATTATCATTATTGCCCATTCACAACAAAGTTTGGAGTATAGGCGTGATATTTGACAGAGAGTCATGATGCATATTGCTGGAAGACATAGGCAGAAAGGCACTATTGGGATGGCGAACATTGATCCAAGAAGGGCCATTAGAGCAATTGGCCTCCTTATAAGTCTTGGAATGAACAAGGATCGCCTTATCTTCTTGTTCAAGTTGGAAAGAGCAAGAATCTTAATATATTCAATATTCACACTCCTCAAGATGTGGTGAGTTATTCATGTAGTGAGTGGTGTTTTGATGATTCTCATTATATCTAAAGAAATGCACAATTGAGCTAGAGAGGATACCCGTGTTCCTTCTCCATGTTCTTATTGGAGGAGGTGTTGAGGGTGGCCTAGTAGCACCATTAACAATCTGTTGAAGCTCAAAACCTTCGTACAAGCTGTTAGTCGAAGATTGCAATGAGCCAACAAGATACAACACTTGATTTGCTAAGAATAAAAGCTTCATGGGGGCGTGAAAAAATGCAATATAGTCTAGCATTATTTTCCCGCTAGAAACAAAATGGTCTAGCAAAACATGAACATCCAACTTATAAACTAGAAGGACTACATGGTTAAGAACAAGTTAAGATGCCACCAAAAGAGAAAGGTGTGTAAGAAGACGAGAATAGGAGAAGAACATATGAGACTTATAGAAAAGGTATGGCAAGAAACAAGAGACCATTGTTGCACAACAAAAGGCAAGGGAGCCTAATAAAGCTAGCAAACGGAAGAAAAAAGAACCAACATGATCTGGTTACTAATTTATATGAGCATCACCATAAATAAGTGAGCACTCAACAAGAAACAACTAAAAGACAATTGGCTAGGGTGCGTGGGAAGGAACTACATACGCAAAGGGAGAGTAAAGCTACCAGAGAGAGATAGAAACCAAGGAAAATGAGTAAGAGGAGGAAAATACCTTAAAGGATGGCCACGCAAAGGAAGGTAATAGACCAAAAGAGATAAACCACTGGACAACCTATACATATCAAAAGTATAAAAGATGTAGAGAAAGGTAAAAGTAACAAAGGAAGTCTAGCTAGAGAACTTCCAAAAGACCAAGTGGTTTACAATATGCAAGTTGAGGAAAAAGTTGAATTAAAAGGATTTTCATGCTTGTCCATCATCTTCCAGAAGACAAAGAGAAGAATATAGAAACTCACCTTTGAATCTGCTAACGTGCAAAATTTAAGAAGGAGCCATTTTGTTGGGGGTTACTTGCTTGTTTGTCATCATCAAGAGTGCTTAGTAAAAAAAAGGAAACTTTTATCTTCAGCAAATTCCCAACATGCATGTAGGAGTGGAAGTGATCTTGGAGGGTTAAATTTTCCAACCAATATATAGCTTTATTACGTGCCCTCATCACATGCTCAAAGTAGATACATTTAAGTTGACCAATTAGCATCTTGGCTTCTCAATAAAGTTGTAGATCCACAAGTGGTTGATTTTTCCTTTCTGTAGGTGTAATGTCCCATCTTGGTTTGGAACAATTTTTTATGATTTCGCAATGTTTGACAATGCAGGCATTATGTCAAACCATAGTTACGAGACTCAGACAGGGCGCGGATTCGGCGCGAGTGACTCGACTTGGGACTCGAGATTCGGCACCTAAACTCGGCGCAAACTTGACAAAGTGAAAAACCCAAGAAATTTAGAGATTTTTAGGGATTTAAAACTTGTTTCATGCACCCTTTATTAAATAAACCTCAAAGACACAATAACATCATCAAATAGAAGCTAATTTGATCACATACACAAGTATACATCGATCACAGTATAAATGCAAATTGTAGCTGAGTTGCAAAAGGAAATAGCACACTTAGATATATAGTCAAAGACTCAAATCTATATGGCTCAGAGGAGCCCCGTGATCCATCCTGGCCAAAATGCATCCAAGATAGGTCCTAGATGATGCAACAAATCCACCCAAGTTTGAGGGGCAAATTGCCCTGGGTCAGGTTGAGGGTAAGCCTTGGCAGAGGTCAGCGCGGCTCCCCAGGGTTTCAAGGCAACCGTGGGGGTCCGGGTGAAATGTGCGAATCCAAATTTTTGCCACGCGCTTTACAATAGCCAATCACTAACACTTTTGGCTCAACTGATTAGCTGCGAAATAAACTAAACATCACATCAACAAAGCAACTCTAACCAAGAATGCGCCCTAAAACCACTTAAGGAAGAGGGGCGGGCATATGGTTAGAGGATCCCTAGGATCCAAACTTGATACAAAAATAGAATGCAACTGAAACTGAAGATAAAACTCAACGTCAAGAATGTGCACTCAAGATCCCAGTGAGGGCGAGGTGCTAACATATGATAGAGTAATTATTAGAAATTGAAATAACTAGGCGGATAACCAGCCATAGAAACTCAACTAACTAATTCTTTCGCTGCGGCGGGCATCCACTTAGGAGTGGGGATTCACCACTTGATAGTGGGTACAAGAGAGATATACAAGTTCAATTCTCCACACTGGCGGTAAACCATCCAGGGGTATTTAATGTGGAATTTTACAAGTAATTGCAACAAATAACATTGGTTGGATTAGTACTACTATATCTCAACCTTACATTCAAAAAGTCTGCAAATTACAAGTATTACAATGATAGAGAACAATGATAAGAATAGGAGAATGAGTTCTATCAATGATTTAACACTCCAATACTGAAAACTAAAGGACAAAACTGAACTTCTAAAACTGAAAACCAGCAACTATGAAAACAAAGAAATGCAACTATGAAAACAAAGAAATGCTCATAACTCTACTGGTATACCTCCAAATGATGCCAAATAAATTGCAAAGGTCCTCTAGATGATTGGCGACCAATTTTGAACACTGAAACAGCAGCTAGAAACCCCCAACAATTTGGCACGAATTTCAATGCCTCTCCAAATGGTACGGCCCAGCTGGGAGGTACGATTTTATCTAGAAAATTGAGTTCTTCAAAATAAAATCTCAAAATTTGCAGGAAGGGTCGCCCAAGGCCAACAAAAACATTGCTCAAATACCCAGAACAAAATTCACAATGTCCAAAGAGCTGTAAGCAAAAATCGATTTCAGGTGTAGACCAACCAGCAACACCAAAACTGATAAAAACTCCAAAATTCATCAACAATTGAACTCCATCTGCTAGTCTGAGTGAGAAGCAGCAATAACACCAACTAGGTGTGTTCTTGCAAACACGAAATTGGTTGAAATCTAGGAGGTAAGCATCCCTCAAAGAAATATTCACAATGTCATTTCGACAATATAACAATATCATAAATTCATGCATACCAAAAGCTGAAGCAAGCTTCACTTTTAAAGAGAGAAAGATGACTCTTCAATGACCCACCAAGGTATGCCAAAAGACATAGAGAGACTTTTCAAATTTTCAAAAACTCACTAATCTCCTCAAAGTGGCGTCCCACTTCATGGCAATAAAACTTTATTAAATATCCTTATGTCTCCTTAATGACTTCGACCCCCTTCAAGTCCACCTTTTAAAACAACTTGAAGTGATTCTACTAGGGCAAGGGGTCAACTGAAAAATAGAACGTTAATTGCCTTAAATTAAATAAATGCCAACAAATACTACATTTTGAAAGCTGCACCAAAACTACCAACTGCCCCAACAAGAAAAGAACATATTGAAGTACTGTCAACTGAACCACTGCCAAAAATAGTATTTACTAAAAATAGTAAACACCAAGAAATGCCATAGAACCTCCAAGCATGGAAACCCTAATTTTACCTCAACAAGGCTACGGGCTTCCGGAATAGGTTGATGAACAACTGAACTGATTATTGACGAGAAGGGGACATTACATCTGGGGACAACACCCCTAGCGGGGTCGAGGGGCAGCGCCATACAAACCATACAAACCTTCATGGCGTACATCATTTTGCATTCACAATAAGTAAAAGGAAAACAAATTTTAACTTTATATTTTATGTGTTTTTTGCACTTTTCAAACCTCCCTGTGTGAGTTTGCTTGATGGGACTCGCCTAGACTCGGTGAATTTGGCGAGTTTGAGAAACTTGGCGAGTCTCGCCAGGACTTGTCCGGATTCGGTAGAGTTCAAGTCCGAGCCCCCCAATCTCAGCTGGGGTGACTCAACTCGGGACTCGCCGAGTCCAGGTGAGTCCGAGCGAGTCTCATTTCTCTGTGTCAAATAGTTAATTGTCTAGCTGTTCTGATTTGTTTCGGTTGATACTTTAAATTTACATTGCATTTCAGAAGATCCACATTTGAAATACTCACGAAAACTCAATAGATTTAGATCTTATTGTCACATTGCTAACACAAGTATTTATGGGAATAATAATAGTGATGCAATACTGATTTTTTGAGTTCACAATTCTGAAAATGAATACAATTCAATAACATGCATAATGAGTAATGATTAACTCAGACCTGGATATTAATTCAGCACCCTTCAATGTGAGTCAATAATGGGCAATACAAATGTCTCTGGAGATGAGGCAACTCCCTTAGCATAAACCACGTTCAGCCGAAGAATTTGCAGGGGAAGGTAAGGGACTGCCAACGCTTCAAAATATTCATTTCAACCTGGATGCTCACAAAGGTGGGATGAGAAAGAAAAACTGTCTCTCAAGAGATGGAAATAAAATTACAAAGAGTATGACCAATATCCTTCAAACAAGAGTCAAGCCAAAACTGTAAAGGAAGGATCTGAAATCTTTATGCAGAAGCATCCCTGTATTATATGCAATCCTATATCAACCAAAAATAGTAGTTTGTTTTTCTTTGTTTTATTTGTTTTGTAGGTTCTATTTTTGCAATTTGAGATAGAGTTTGTACTTTCCTTACTATGTTTCTCAAGGTTTTGTGATGCCTTTATGCTAGCATGCAAGGATTTGGTTGAGGCATTTTTCAACACTTATAGAAGTGTCTTATTGAATTTTCTTGCCATACAAAACATTTTGAATTATGTGGTAAGACCTTGATCGTGCTTTTGGCGTAGAAATTGTGTGAGGTTTTGCCTAATATAGATCTACATGTTTGATCAGTTAGAATCAGTTTTTTTAAGGATTGTTCAAAGATTTCGGGTTTTCATTGAAGGAAGGAATATTTGTTTGTGTTGAGGTTTTGAGATTAAACCTATATCATGGGGCAGTTGAACAATTGGACCCTTGCACAGCAACATTGATTTGGATTCAAGATTCTCCACAAGCCTAATTGGACCAATCAAAAGACAAAACATGATTGACAACAACAAAACATACTGTGTCCCAGAGGTTTTGCAGGTGTACTGATCTGCATTGAGTGGGTAAGCCAAAATTGTAATGACACCAAATATTGTAGTGACTTTTGTTTGAAGACGAAGATGTGTATGAATATGCATTCTCACTTACATGGTAAATCATCTTTTGATCCAGAATGGTATGTGAGTTCTTAAATTCATAAGTGATCCCATTGCGATTCTGCATTTGTTTGGCCTTGTGCAATATTTCATGTATTGAATTTTGTAATTCTAATTCAGATCTTGTGTTCAATTTAATTCCCCATTTTATTCCTGTTGTTGTATGCATGTTTGTTGTTTTGATGCTTAGTTTAACAGTTCTTAATTGGATCTTCAGACCTTGTCCTATATCAAATTCAGCCCAATTTGGCATCATTGAGAAGGACTCAATTAAACGTTCAAATGTAGGATACCACAACTTCATTAAAAGAGTAGCGTTCTCTGAAGACAACGCCCCTTAAGAATAAGCTCCATCTCTTTCTTCATCTCACAAAGAATAACAACAAAACAACCCTAAGAACAAGGATAGATTACTAAATCCTTCAAAAGGAAGGGTTACCAATTTTTGGACATCGAGTTGAGCTAGGCCAAAAAAGATTACATCTGTAAACTATTTCCATCTCGGCACAATGTGTTTCTTCCTCCACAACATTCAACCCTAGTTCAAGTAGGGGAATCTTCACAAGGCTCTTTACCAAATCTCAAACCCTTAGATTGCAATTTTAACATCATTCACAGCTCCATTGGAGGGCGAATCCCTAGGCACACACGTAGGTGCAATAGAGAGGGATGCTGCCTCAACAGACACACCTTTAATAGGAAGGGATGCACTAAGCTCATCAACCACAGAAGAATGTTGCTGGGAAGCCAAAACACCAACGACAAGAGGAATAAAAGATTGCTCAAGAGAATTTTTTCTCTAACAACTAGGAGTAATAGAAGCAATCATGCTCAAACTAGCATCTAGAAAATAATAAGATTAGTAGTAGTATGTGAACCCACCACAATTGTTTTAAGGAACAATTTTAGGGTTTGGAGTAGGAGGGGAACGGACATGACCAAAGAAGTGGAAGTCATAAAAAAAGAAAGTGCTAATTATCTATCCAAAATTGTATAGGTTTATTTGTATTGTTTCTGCATAGAAATAACTTGGGCACAAATTCCAAAGAAATCTTGATAGACTATGGCTATTGCCAATTATAGGTTCCACATTGCAATAAGCTAGATGGTAGCATACCAAATGTACATTCATCTTGCATGATATTTTCAAACTTTTACTTCTGATGTGTCATAGTGTATCTTTCTAGGACAAATGTTTTTCGTATTTAGAAGATACTCATGCCATTGTTTCAATGCCAGGCAATAAAATACACAAGAATGCTTGGGCATGCATTATTGTATTGAGTTAGAAAAACTTAGTAGGATGTAGACCATGTCCAAAATTTTCCCTGAATCTCTCAATCAAAAGGTTTGATATTTCGTCAAATACTTGTATGCAAACTCCTTTCGGGCTATGAAGGGCTTATTTCTGTTTTGTTTTCTAATGCTTTCATATCAGATATTGACAGTGATCATCCATGGATAATTTCTGAACTGAGACAGCATGAAGCTTAACACTACAAACTCCAATTCAACTTCTTTACTTAATTTTTTTGCAATTCTTATACAGCAGCATTGAACAGATAAATTTCTGAATATGTTTATGACTGATTACATGTAAGCTTTCAACCCAGGAATGTCAGTAGTACCATGTCTCACAACAGCAATACATCTTAATTGATAACATTAGATACTAAGAATTAGGAAGCCCAAATTCTACAATAAAATGCTTATGATGTGCACAGCAGTTCAAATGTTTGGTTTAATACTTCTTCCAGCTGTTACATAATATTTTCTGGGTTTCAACAATCAGATTTCTTAGGAACAACTCAGAATACCAAAATACAGAGAGTTCTTAATCAAAACGTAGAGAAGTGACTACAAAGTCAGATACAAGGGCATGATACAAGAATCTCAGACCTGGAGAATTTAAGGAATCAATCTTAATGTGAAGCTAAACCCGTGGGGAAGCTCCCAGCCAACACGTCCATCACAAAGACCCCTTTTATTCCAATCGAAACTCATGAAAGATGAGTCGTCCTGCTCTATGGTGTCCACTCGCCTCCTTGGAAACCACTGCGGCCTATTCCAGCACAGGTAGAAGCTAAATGCCAAGCCGTCTTGCTTTAAAGAAACACGTCCATCTCAAAATGCTCGATCCCTTCCACAATACGCCCAGAAAATGGATGTGCAGCAAGCAAACAACTCGTCTATGATCTCTAAAAGGAACCACGCCTTCAACAAGCTTGGAGCTGTTCAAAAATCGTCACAAGAGGCATAAAAATCTCAGTAAATGATGAAAACGAAAGTCTGAGTATAGGCTGCTTCCTTCATTCCATACATTCGACCACGCCAAGCTAGGAGTGATGATCTCACACTCGAACCATGGCTGTTAGGGTTTCACATTCTCCATAGAGAACTCGACTGGTTTTCCCGTGAAAGTTATGCATCATAAAAAGTGCGAATAAAAGAAGAGCTCCTTCCTTTTTGTATTTTCCCATTCACAAAAACCCGTGACTTTTGACAAGGAGATGTTTTGATAATTATAAGTCACTTATGAACTTTCACTATGCCAAATAAAAGTGACTTTTTATAAAGTGAAGTTTTAAATATTTCATAAGTCCATAAATAACATTTCCACATACTCACTTTATAAAGTTGATTTAATTAATTATTTAATATCCCCCCATTTTAAATATAATTTAAGACTTGGGCAATATTAAATAATTAAGTTACTTCATCCCAAATTTGGGGACATTACATAGAATGATAATTTCCAAGAGGTCAGCTCCATTGGGCATTTACTTTCCAAAATAGAAAATACCTCAGGATGAGCAATTTGAAGCCATACTTAGCTAGTTGCTAGTTTTATCATATTATATTCCAGTTTATTATAATGTTTTGTAGTTTTTTGCTGTGTTGTTTCATTGAAAACATGATCTTATTCTTACTTATGATGTGCACTTTATGTAGGAAAATGAAGAGGAAGTTACTGATAGTGACCAGGGCGAGAATTGGTTTTCTTTAGCAACAGCTCAAAGGATCTGTGGTATGAATATTTCTTGTTTGTAAAATAATATGGTTTAGTGATTCTTTTATTATATCTCTTTATGTATATGACTTTGGGTTGTCCGAATAAAACGAGCATTGAGCAGATAAATCTTTTGATCCATGTCTGTATTGTGGAATGTATAATATCTTTTTGAATTATGAAATATATTCACTTGTCCTCTTTTTCTGTTTAATTTTTAGGCAGCTAAGCATTGTTGGATTACTTTTTTAATACAAAATGTAAGCTTAGAATTGCTTGGATACAAATCAATATTTGGGATTCATGGGTGTATGCATATATGTGCACTTTGGTTCTTTTTGCTGGAATTTTGGGACTCTTAATACCCAAAGTTATGTGCTTAATAAATGAAGTTCTTGGCATAAGGCATAACAAGAGCACACGATCATCCCTTGTACATATGATGAAAAGGAGAAATCACTGTACTTTTCACAGTGAACTGGGAAAATATATTAAAAGGATTAGTTTATATGTGTTGATGTGGTAAATAGGTCCAGATGATGTTGTGACATATTTTTCAATTGATAAAATAAAAATGTATTGGGAGGAGTACTCCTCTTTGTGTCATTTGGATCTCTAAGATTTTCATGTAGAATTTCAAGGATAAGTGAATATCAACCTCTGAGATGACTGCCTTATTGAACAAAACAACAGCTTCAATAGAATATGAATAAAATCACATGAGCAGGTTAAGAGACAACTACGAATTATTCAACTTATCAAGGAGTTGAGTGACAGGTTTCTCTTCAATTGCAAGGCTTAGGACTTCATGATTTGGTTTCACAATAATGAACTGAACTGCATATATTTATCTGCCTACTGGTCCCTTAGAAATTTCAATCAACCCATGGATATAAAATATATTGATATCTGGTCATAGGTACTTGGTCCAAAACTAAGGATTTTGTTGCACACTAGTATTCTTGGGACAACCTTCAGAAAGAGGATGCATTGGACCTACTATGTGCCCGAATTTCCTTGATAATACTGAGTTGTGCACAATTTTGAGTTAGCAATGCCTCTCAGTAAGTGCAACATAACTCTGATATGTTTTGTTTTTACTTAGGTACTTTATTCTTAAAGGACTGCCATTCATGTTGGAAGATTAGCTTGGCATTAACCTATACAATGCGTGTCATCTTCAACTTATTTTTGTATTCCTCAATTAGATGTGATTTCTCTCTATGTTTGCTACTTAACATGTTGTATTTTCAGTTGATGTTAGCAACATGAAGTGGAGTTTTGGACTGGTACTGCCAGCCTAAAGTTGCAAATTTTCCTTATACTTAAACTCTTCCTTGCTGGTTCTGATTCACTTAAGGGACTGCCATTTGTTTGTCATCACGTTTTCTTCATGTTTCTGCCACTTTTCCATCATGGATTTAGGTTCACTTCGCCATCTTTTCTTTTCACAGTTTTATAATATCATTGCTACCTCTAGGCAAAACTTCTAACTTGCTTTGCCACTTAAAATGGTGTTTAGACTTATTCTTTTGCAATTTGAAATTGGTGCTGTTTTGCCATTGCTGAGCCACTCTATTTTAGCTTCAATTTTGTTGATTTAGATTTCATTTTATTTAGGTGCGATTATCGTGTGAGCTTGCTCTGCTGGTCATGTTTTTAGATTGGCTTCGCCTTTTTGAAGTGGCACCCAGACTTTTTCACCCTTATTTCTTGTGTGCACTTCACTTACAGCTGCCTATTGACACCTACTAAGATTTATCCCTGATTACTGCCTTGTGCTGATATTGCCACTTGAGAGGCATGCTGGAGGAGTTTGCGAACATTGATGATCTCAGATCCCAGAAATTAATATCTTCATCTCTCTTTTTATGCTTGAGCCTTCAATAGCTTGGAGTTAATTTCATTTTTTGCTTTGCATGGTGTATACGTGAACAATCTGCAAGGATCTTAGTTGGAAATCTAGGCCAAGACAAAAATACTCTGCAACTTGTCAAGCAAAAATTATCATGGACAATAACACCACAATGGAGTGGCAGGTAGGTTTGCTACCTATGCTTTCAAGCATGCATTGGACTATGTTTGTCACACTTATAGAAGGAACAGCCGCCTACCTACTCCCATCTAGACCTTGGTAGAGTTGGAGAAATCACATATCAATCTAAATAAAACTCTGATGTTGTGATTTGCAGAAGTCTCACAGGAGCAAATAACTTACAAAGTCCATGCTTGACTGAATCTGACTGCCACAATTTACAGAGTTGAATCACTATTCAACGAGTTCCTTGCTGGGATCTGGAATGGGTTTATAAAATCAAACTCAGATCCCTAGATGCCAAGTAGAGGTTATCTTATGACCAAATTAAATTTATTCTGAGTGTGCTGTTGGACAATGATTTTCCTCCAAACATGGCACTTTCTGATTTTCTTAACTACTGGTTTTGTTCACATGATTCTTCACTGTAACAAACACTTACAAGATGGCAGAAAATATTCTCAATGAATCTTTTGTAATGTCCCCTTCTTAGGCCTAGTCAGTTCGAAGATCATTAGCCTATTTTCTGAGTTCCCGTAGGCTAAGTGGTAAGGCAAGGGGATTCCAAAGTTCTTGGAGTACACAGTTTCGGTGCTGCAAGGTTTCTATTTATGGCAATGAGCTCAGTGGGCAATACTGGTTTGAATAACACTCTCCATAGTGTTTTTGAACTTTTGGGGTGTTCTCCATGTTGAACACGTTTGTCATTGATGTCAATGGTACAATGTTTTGGTTTATTGTATAGAGAATTGGAATGAAGTTTTACACTGCTGATTATTCATCAGATCTTTATCCTTTTCAATGTGATGTTCATTTGAGGTGCTTACAAGCTTGCTTGAGTTGGTTAGTTGGTTGCTTGAGCTGCTCGAGCTGCTTGAGCTACTTGCCTGTGTGTTGAGCTGGTTAGTTGGTTGCTTGAGCTACTTGCCTGTGTGTTGAGCTGTTTGGTTGCTTGGTTGAGCTGCCTAGTTGCTTGGTTGAGCTGCTTGCCTGCTTGGTTGAGCTAGTTGCCTGACGGCTTGAGCTGGTTGGTTGTCTGCTTCAGCTGGTTGCCTGTCTACATCAGCTGGTTGCTAGTTTACTTGTCAGCATATGTGCCAAATCAGCACTGAGTCAGCAGGTTGAAAAGTCTTGGTTTAATGTTTGACTGTTTCTTTATGGTGGCGTTATTCATTCATGCTCTTGATAAGACTTTAATTCTCCCTAATGCATGTTTTTATGAGGCGGCTACTTGGAAGTATCTTACATATTTTTCCCAAGACGTCAGTATTTGCAGCAACTCATATTTGAGTATGTCGGTTTTGAATATTATTTAACATGTCATACCTTTATGGGCGGCTGAGAATACCTTTAGATTGCATAATGAAATTTTTTTAAGAGGTGTCGGGAGTTTTCTGTTGTCTTAAATATTCGACTGCTCCTTACTTTTTGTAACGGCTTCATTTTTACTCGATATTCTGTGAGGTGTCAAGACTTATTGCTGTGCGTATTCATTTTAATGATTATGATTCCTTCATTACTTTTGGCACGGATTTGAGAGATATTTGTCGACTATTTTATTGCAATGTATTCCTGATGCGACGACTTGAAAATTATATTTTGGTCGGCTGATTTATTTCGCCCAGATTTTCATGTTCATTTTTTTGTTAGTATTATCTGAGCTGTGACAGTGGAGTTGTGGTGCTGACAAAATAATGAAAAATTTCTTTCTTTGGTGTTGGGTTGAGTAAATGTTGGGTGCCCATCAAAGCGGAATGTATGGGGAGTAAGTTGCTATTGGGTTCAACAAAGTTGATTTGGCTTTCTGGTATCGTATGATTGTGGCAAGAGTTTTTTTTAATTTTTGGTGTGGTGTGAATTCTGAAAGTATAGTGGTGTAAAAAAAAAAAACAAATGCTTTGAGTGTTGGGTCGTGTTTTCAATAAAAAGATCGGGCTCCTTTGAAAAATTGCTGCTTTCACTTCACATTACGATAGTTGTTGTGAATGACATATAATCAGTGATAAAATGAGAGGCTAAAAATTATTAAAAAAACCATGTGAAGTTTTGTTTTTTGTGTTGATCAGAAAAGGGTATATCAGAATTTGAAGTGGGTGTATGAGCAAAAGGTTTTCAGTGCTTGAGCAGTGTCTTTGGATGAAGGTTTTTTCTTTCGTAAATCTGAAGTTGGTGCTTCTACAAATTGAAGTTGGTGCTTCGTGGAAGTAGGTGCTTCTAGTGATTTGGTGCTCACTCATGTAAACAGGGTTGGTGCCCTTTGGAGTAATAAAAGCAATATTTTGCCATGGTTTTTTACTTGAAAGGGTTTTCCACGTAATCCTGATGTTTTTGGTGTTTATCTTGTTTTATGTTGCTCTTAATGTTCCGATTTTTGTTTTATGTGGTTTCAAATTTTAAAAGTTTTGAAATACTGATTCACCAACACCTCCCCTCCCTCCCCCTTTCTCTCCGTATTTCCTGTGTGCTCTTCACTCCAAACTTCTTGGAGAGCATGTCTATTTATAGTAAGTCACCAAATTGGCTTCTATGATTCACCCAATGTCTCAGTATCATATTGGCGCAGTCAGAATTGGATTCCGGTGTGTTTTAGAATTTTCCGTAACATGAGGTGATATATTTTAATTATTCACTTAAGTTTATAATGTTTGATTATTATTTTTATAAATTAAGTCTAATAACTTTATGGAAAGGTATTTTTGTCTCCAATTTGGACGCCTAGGAGGAATAAGGGGCCTTTTACACACGAAAAGATTATTATTATTTTTTAAAAAAGGTATTTGAGGGAGAAGTGAGTTTTTATTTTTATTTTTATTTTTTAAATTGAGGTTTTTCCCTCTAAAAGCTATATAAGAAGGCATTGGGAGCTCATTGTGACTATGTTGAAGATTGATAATGAAATGTTGCTTGATTGTTTCTGGATTCTCCAAGTCTTTAAGGACGGTAACCCTCAAGGATTATTCTAGTTTCAGAATTGAGACATATTCCCTAGCTAGATTGGTGTGGTTCCATTCTGGGATCACCATAGGAGCTGATTGTGAAGCTTTCAGTTTTGGCTTTCTAATATGGATTACTTTGATGTGTTCTAGCATTGCAAGTGTGTGGTTGAGTTTTGGTTTCAGTTGCAGATTGAAGTGTGAAAATTCATAATGTTTCCTTAGTAGCTGGCCATACCATTCTTCTTGCAGGTCGTACCATCGAGGAGGACGTTGTAGTTGGTGCCAAAGATTTTGGGAGTCTGAGTTTATTGTCATCTCTTCCTTGGTACTGAGTGACTCCTTTTGAGGGGTTTAGACATTGATTGTTTGCTAGCACAAAATCCCAGGCAGGCTGTACTATCCTGCTGCAGCCATACCTGTAGGCTGGGCGTGATCTTCTAAGGCTAAATCACTGCCTTTTTGGAGGAACTTTCACTTGGGTTTGAGGTGCCTAAGCTGGGTAAAGGTTTATCAAAGCATGTTGGGGTGAACTTGCTGCTTTGGAGGTGTTTTGGGAGTGTTTTCCTTGGTTGCCCAAGTCTGCAACAACTAGTTTCAGGGTGCCTAGAACAGCTGCAACTTGTCTCAGACCTGCTGCAACTAATTTACAGACTTACATCAGGTTTCAATTTACCACTTCCCTGAGGTATAATTGTATTGCATTGATTGGGTGTTTGTTTCTTGAGTTGGGGTTCATTTGGGGTGCTTATTTCATCTTGATATCACATTTGCAGTTATACAACATATATGTATTTGATTTGAATCAGATTGCAAGAGCTCACAATGTAACACTGAATGGTAGAACCATCGGTGACCTTGCTCTATTTTGGTTTCTCTATTCACCCCACTGCATAAGTGGTTTACTACTCGCCCCATTGCATAAATGGTTTATTGTTCATCCCACTGCATAAGTGGTTATTGTACTTACCCCATTGAACAAGTGGTTTTGAGACTCACTCACCACTGAAAAGTGGAAGAGTTTGTTTTCATTTCATCACTGTATCAACTCTTCCACTGCGAAGTGGATGTGCTCAGCTTACCCCACTGAACAAGTGGATTTACTTTCACCAGCTTAATTGCAATTATTATTGTAATCCTCACACAGTATGCTCTCACCTTGCCCACACTGGGAACTTGGTGATCAGAAAGTGGGAGGAAGTTGTTTAGCAATACTTTCTATTTGGGAGCTAACAAGTTTAATTTTCAAAAAAAATGAAGGGTGCTTATTACATCTCCATGTTACTTATTCAATTATTTGAACTCCTTGAATGCCATGGAATTGCAACTGCAGTATGGGACATAGTGTATGCACTCCATGCTCTGTGAACGAATTTTCCAATGGCTCCAGCAATGGCGCTTGCACTTCCAAACTGGATTCCAATGTATTCTATGGCAACTTTCTTAATGGGTGGAGGAATGATAATTGCTCTGATACCATGTTGAAATTAGTATAACAAACACACCAAAATCAGATTACACCATTATTAGGGATATTATAAAGAAAATGCTATATGATATTGATTTCTTTGGGATAAATTTTACATTGATTGTCATTTGCTTATAAAGCCATTTATTTCATGTACTAAATTACCCAATGTATCAACTACTTATAGGAAAGCTAAGTCACAAGGTTCAAATTTGAATTTGAATTTGACAACAATAAAATTTGGATGACATTCAACAAGGGTAAAAATTTTGAAAAATAATTTGGCATTAAATTTGCCTTATGTAAATTTTATTTATTTTTAAATATAAACAATATATCCATAAAAATAAAAATATATCAATATATCCATAGTTTTTATTTTTTATTTTTTTATATATAAGCAATATATCAATAGTTTTATATATTCATAAAAATAAACATATTTTTTATTTTTAACTTTATAAATAGAATAGAAACACAAAATTTTATTTTTTAAAACCATAAACTAAAAATATATTGATTTTTATCTTCAAAAATAAAATAAAAAAATATTAAAGTTTAGGTTTAGGTCGAGCCGCAGGCATAAAAGACATGAGGAAAGAGGATAGGTGGTTGAGCAAGTATTACCTTACCTTCGCTTGTGACATGACCATTCACCTGCAACGAATGCTTCTGTTGAAAAGTCACACCCCCATTGATGACAGAGGCGTGAGAGTGATCATCACTGGCAGTGCTATTGGCATGGCTGGAGTTCGAAACGTCATTCTTCACAACTTGCAATTAAATGGCGTTGTAAAATCTGATACAGTGCACTTACACAACTCAACTAAGGTGTTTTTGTAGGACCCTATTGGAGGAAAAAAATTGGCACCTCGTCCATGCAAATTTGTGACGAATTTGAATGAATATTATTAAGGTTTTCAGATTTGCCGAATTTCGAATTTGAAGCCGAAAATTTGGCGAATGTTGTGATGTAGTAGGAAAGTAACTTCCAAATGCCTAATCTAACAAGACTTTTTAACTAACATTACTAATTTGTTTGTTTTTTATAAACAATACTAACATAAACTTTAACTGTAATATAAAATTCCTACACAAAGAAACTACATTAGAATCTACAAGTTTGCCAGCCTTCACCCATACTTAGCCAAAAATTAAAAGCCACTAAGTCACAGTCAAATATTTATTATTTAATAATAAGATGTAGAAGCTAGTAGGGACTAAAGAAGATAGGTGTTAGTATTTCGAAAGAAATAAACTTGACAGGCTTTCAACACAGGGAAAAGGTCGGATTGCCGTTGATCGTATCTGATCTAATTGCTATATCATATCTTGAAATCTGACGTGTAATTGAAACCCCAACGAAGAAATGGCTAAGTATGCAAAAGAAGAGCAGGCCCCGCCGATGAATAGTCGGTGAAAGTTGAGGCTGGACACCGAT
>VDFB02025983.1:0-42109 GCA_007258455.2 Sequoia sempervirens
GAACCTGGGTTCATTCAAACCTAGGTTTGAGCGAACCCCCTTTCCACAAATTTTTCCTTTGTTTTTCATTCTGGGAAATGTGGAATATGGTGGGACCCAACATTTAATAGGTTCGCACGAAGGGGGGTTCAAGAGAACCCCTTTTGGGTTTGTTTGAACCAAAAGTTCGCTCGAACTCCAAAAACTAAAATTTTCCATAGGATCATTTTTGCAATTTTTCTTCCTCAATCGAATTGTAAACTAGCTCTTGTGGTTTACCCTAGCATTTTGAATCTAGTTTCCAAATGTGTAAATTATTCAAATACCCAGATTATATAAATTAAATTTTGGTAGGGATCTATAAAAACCACTTTTTAAAAGTCCCTATTTTTTACCATACCAAGCATGTGTACGAACACCACTTTTTGACCTAAATAAAAGTATTTTGCTAATTCTTTTTGGGGAAAGAGAGATAACAACATGAAGATTGATGAGGATATTTTTTTGTAATTTTTTTGAATATTTTTTTTTATTGAATTCTTATTGGCCTTAATTGTTGGTTTTAAAAATCAACGTGTACAGACATCATAATTGGATCTAAACTAAACATTTTTTGAATCTTTTTTTGTCATTGTGTAGAGAATTTTCTGAAGATTGATGCCATACAATTTTTTTACAAGAAACATAACCAAAAAAAAGTTATTAAAAAATAAAAAAGTTTGATATTTCAAATTTATGGACTAGTTTGCTTAGAAATTAATTAAAAAATAACAAATATAATCCAATATTAATAAAAAATATATATTTGGAAACTAAACATTGTGTTCTCTAATGGGTTTTAATTTCATAGATTGATTAAAAAAAATAGATTGATTAAAAAAAAAAAGTCCATCAACCATATTGCCAAAGTTGGACATTCCTCTTGAATCTGCCTTAGTTTTTTAGTTGCAAGTCAAAGGCTAAGGGTCAGGTTGCCAAGCCTTTCTTGAACCTAAAACCGAGGTTGCATGTGGGTTGGAGATTCAAATTTTTAATAACGCGTACGCATTACCTATTTACTTGTTGGGTAAAGGTAACGTGTATGCATTATATAACACGTACGCGTTCCTAAAACAAAACGTGTATGCATTTCTTATTTAACCATTTTTTCCAATTTGGAAAATACTGATAGAGCATATTTTTTCTGCAACATTCCTTTTCTGTAGTACAGTCTGAAAGCACCATTTTCTATATTTTTTATTGCAATGCTGTCTTGTGCAATCTCTTAACAGGGCATATTCTATTCAAATTGTTGGAAGAGACAAGTGCAAGTTTTATTTTCTTAAGTGGAATCAAGTACAAAAACATTTTACAAGAAGATATGGAAAAATAGAACTTTTGGATGTGTAGACATTGAAAAATGTCCCGAATCATATCATACACTCGAATCAAGTATACTAACACCGTTTCATCCTCAAATCCATCCTCTTTTCTCTTAATTAATTAAATTATCCTAGCTATTTAATTAATTACATCATTTTCACCTATTAACCTAATTTATCAAATCGGGTTAATTCATCCCCTTCCATGCTAACACTTCATCCTATGAAATTAAATAAATCAAGTTATTTAGTTTAATCCCTAAATCTTCTTATTTAATTAAATAACCCTAAGTTATTTAATGAAATGTCATTCCACCTTTTCCCCCATTCATTAAATCATTTTATTTGATGAATATCATCTAATTCTTCTAAACCCCCTAATTGCATACTTAATATTATTTAATTATCAATTAAATCTAATTCCCCCCACTTGCAAAGGAATATTCCTCCAAAAGGAATATTCCCATGGAACATTCCTTCCCCTTTTGCACAATTTAATTTAGTTTTAATTAACTAAATTATCCTTTTCCTTCACCCACATGAGAATATTCCAAAGAATATTCTCTCTCCTCACTCATTTGAAAAAGGGGAATATTCCTTTTTCTCAACAAACTTACTTAGCTTCTTAAGCAAGTTAACTTGTGACCTTTTGTGCAAGTTAAAAGTGTGTTTGTTTGAGGGAATGTGGACTCTTGATTAAATCTCATCTTGCATTCTCACCCGTTGATGAGAATCCATGATCTATGCCTCTTCTTTCTTTTATCCTTGACCATTGATTGATATTTTTGATCTCATCCATTGATCTCTTTTTACCTATTCTATAAATAAAGCTTGCCTCTATTGAATAGGGATCCATCTTTCAGAGAAAACTTATGCTGTTAAAATCACTCATACTCACACTCACATTTAGCACACATTTAACATCTTTTAGTTCATTTTAATTGCATTTAGTTAGTTTTAAGCTTCCATTAATGGCTTCCATGGTAACTTAGATGCATCCATTAAGCTTGTTTATTAATTAGGGTTTGAATCTTTTAGTTTAAATTCCATCTAGATTAGCTTAGCTTTTGCATAACTAGATCATTTTTAGCATAAAATCATGTTAAATTAGCTTGCATCATGATCATTTAGATTAAAATCATGTTTTCATACATGTCTCACAACCGTTCCATCAGTTTTCTTCAACAAAACTAACTGGAACAAGTTTATTGATCCACAGTATTGGGAAAAGGTCATCATTCCACATCAACATGACACCACTCCCACATTGGGATAAGTTTTAGATGGATTAGAGTAGAAATTTTAACACTTTCATAGTTTAGAATTCTTAGTTTTGATAAATGTTAAGTTTATTTTTCATTTGAATGATCCTGTTGAGATTTTATGTTAGTGGCTTCATTATGCTTCGATTCATCATGGATCAAGCGTAATCGACCCATGCTAATTTGTCCAATCACATTCTGGTGCTAGAAGGAGGGAAAAACCAGTCAAATTTAATCAATTTCTATCTCAAATTATTTTTTTTTACTTTTACAGGATACAACGACGCCCAAAAGAATTTCAACAACCCTTTTGATGGTCGTCGCCATATTGTGACGCTATTGTCATCTGAAACATCAATTCCTATTTAATATCCCAACGTTGATTAAACAAACAATGATGCTAATACTTTTTTGAGGTATCAAAGATTTATAAACGATGATGCTCTTCAAATGGTGATGCTATCATCGTCACTATTTTCTCTGTAGAGCGATGCCCAAGCTCACCAAAGAAACATTATCATGAATAGCGATGCCCAACTCTGGTAAGAAATTTAACGATCATTTTTCAGCATGTGTTTTAATTTTTTCACTTCATCATATTATTAACATGCTCTAACGTTGTTCTGGTTTTTAGAATAATTTGGTTTTGCAGGTTGGACGATAAAAGTTGAAGTGAAGAAGCATTATCATCTTTGAATATTATAATTGTAACAAGCATTTGATGCTTTTGGGGCAATTATAACCAATCTATTATGCTTTTCATTTTATGCTTTAGGACCACACTAATTTTCATTTGGGTTTAAAAAGAATGATCAAAAGACACTAAAATTGAACCCTCATTTCATCATTTTACTTTGGGTTTAAAATTGGATAAAACAACTTAACATTTTATTTGGTGCATAAAATGAATTCATCTTAGCTTTAGGTGTTAAAATTAATGAGTGTTTGCTATGTTTTGATTTACATCTTTGTTATTGAATGCGTATGCAATTCTCTGGTGCCACTCAACGATCTTGAGAAATAAAAACATTCCTTAACACTTTGTATAATCACCTACATCTTTCAATTTGGATTTAAAATGAACCCCTTGTTGTTGTAGGGAAAAGTCGTGGTGTGTGTTCTCTCCTTGTTTCATGCAAACTAGGATTATCAAACTACAAACATACTTCCTTGCTATTGTTTATCTTTAGAGGGCCTACCTCCCCACTTCGAAAGGAGGGAACAACCCAAGTGGAAACAAGTTAAAGCCAAGCTCTTTCAAGCTGCTATATAAATAATGTGTTTGTGACGAAATTCATAAACAAGTGCAGATGCGTCATACTGATAAGTGTCAACCTTAGTATCCATGTGATACATCAAAATATCTTCTTAGGAAGAGACTGGGAGGCCTTTCGATTCTCCATAATCTTGAGATAATCTTGTTGCGTGTATGGTCACCTTGAACAAAAGCCCTTATTACAAACCAACTGTTTAGAATCCAAAAACCTTTATGCTTGTTGGTGTAGGAACGGTCATTTCAAAGCCATCCCACATTTGTACTATTCATTGTTGAAACAAAAATCCTTAGGATCTTCAGATCTTCAGGATTTTGAGATTTGGTGGTCTTGAGAAGTGTGTGCCATGGAGGGGAGCCAATGTTGCCAAATCTCTAATTGTTCCCATTGTCTTAGTGTTTGGAGAAATCTGAGTGGGGATTTAGTAAGCAGTATCTTTTGAGCCTAGAATGGTAAATGCTTGTGAGTCAGTTTAATACTTTTCTTGGTTCCAAAACATTACAAACAAAGTATTTACAATCTTTTCAGAATTTCAAACCCTTTGGTCTAAAGTATGGATACCTCTTGAAATGGCCTTGATATTAATGCTTGTCCTAAGGTTTTCTATCCTTAGAGATTTCTAAATATATTGACTTATATCTCAATCCATATTTCCCAAAGTTAACATAGGCAACTATGGCTTGAACTTCATCCTTTTCATGAAATGGACATTGTGAAATTTATGATGTTTTTGACATAGACATCTAGTTTGAACATAATCAAGACAAGTGTTTGTGGTAAAATAAACTCACTTAAGCAAGATAAACTTGACAAATTGAATCCCACGTGACCATTTGGAGACCGATCGCTCCTGTTGAACAACCCAACCTTACACATGCTATTATTCAATCAAATTTCAAAGTCATTAATGAAGAACAAACTGATATAATTAGTAGTTTGAGAAGCTTCACTTTTGAAACAAAAGAAACACCCACTTAGTGGAGAAATGCCACAAACATCTTAGACAAAGAAGAGGAAAAAATCAATATTGAGGATGGAAGGCCCCTATTACCACCACCTGCGTGACAATAAATATCCTCTTTTCTTCCATAGACTTGAAATTCTCTAAATGATCTCACGCAAAATCAAAATTCCCAAGTGAAGGTCTACAAGTCATCATTTCAAGCTTAGGCATCTTACTCCAAAATCTCTCAAAAAAAACCTTGCAACACTTCACCAAAATAGAACCAACTTGTTATACTACTTCTACAAACGTGTTTCAAGGAACAATCCAGAATTGTATATGTTATTTTTTGGTCAGAACCCTGGTCTTTTTCATGATAACGAACCTATCTAAAACATTGGGTCTTTAGGATTTGAAAACTTTAGAGGTCTAGCATGTTTCTCACTACCTTGGTCTTATCACACAAAGGTTCACTCTAGGTCAACATTGGGTCAAAAATTTAATTCACCCCTCCATCAAATTTCATCCTTCATCTCACCAAACTTTGCAAAAAATTTGAATACACTAACACTTTTTGACTTAAACATCTATCAAACCAACCCCTAACTTAGCTACTTTGTATGTGAAATGCATCCTTTTCCATGCACTTGGTTGAGTTAGTTATTATCTTTGATCTAGTTTATCTTGAAGGTCACGAGTCTACCCTAAAGATTTCCAAGTTCATAAACATCCTTTATCAAACATCAAAACATCAAACACTTAAGTCAAAAGTGTTGTCCCAAAACATTTGCAAAGATCACTTCCCACATCGCCCACCTTTTCATCACCCATTATCATCATTGCTCCAAAAAGACTTAGTGCATCCCTTTTACCTAAATTTTAGTCAACTAGAGAGTTCAAACATTTCAGATCACAACACAACTCTCCCAGAGCTGACTCAAAATTTATGGTAAAGACAAGATCACAACACAAGAGAATCATGGAGAAAACCAAAGTCACATTTACCTCAAGTGATCCAAATCCTCTAGAATTTGATCCAAGAAGTCAAGTTACTCCATCACAACAACCCTCATCTCCATCAAGTCCATATGAGATTGAAGATGTTACCCATAACCCGTTTGGACTTACTAGGGAAGAAATCATGGAACATCAAGCCTTTGAAAACGTAGCTCCAATTTCCCCATCATTTGTTGCACAAAATTTGACACAAGGCTTCACAACTCCATCACTAGGGATATATCAAACATCCACTCCTAGTCTTGCAACTAGTCTTACCAAAGAATTTGGTCTAACTCTTCCATTCGAAAGCAACACACTTGTGGGTACCCTTGATACCAATCCTCCATTCCAAACCACTACTTGGACACCTACCTTTAGTGCTCCTCCCATTCCCAAAGATCCCCAACATCCATAAAAACTCCTTGAACTTCATTACTCCACAACAACCTCCACATATCGAGGACACCCCTCTTCATCCATACCCATGAGTATCACAAGTGTGCCCACCATCACACAAAGCAGTATGGACCAAGTGTCTCAAAACAACACACAAGGGCATGCCAACACCATAACACAGAGTCAACCCTTAATGCAAATTGGGACATCTCTACCCAATCCTCCAACTGGTTCATCCATACCATTAGCTTCAAAAAACACACCCATCTCATCCATTATCAACCCATCTCAAAATAATCCCTTGGTCACAAATCCCATCAACCCAGGTAATACCTTGTCCACATCCCTAACACAAGGAAATCCTCAAGACATGGGAAAATGGAACCTTTTTAATCAATGGACTTAGGGTCCTATTGTGTCATTATCATTGCAAATTCTAATGGAACCATCCTTATCTTTCCCCACGGTCCCCTTTACCATGCAAAATCAAATGGGACCTCAAACTTACATTCCTCCACCTCAATCCACTATCTTACAAGGAATGTTAAACCAAGGGAACCCCCAACCTCTCATCAACAATCCACTACCAACTCAAAACATCACCACTCACAATCCATCACAGATGTCCCAAAAAACCCCTGATCCCACATTGCAAGCACATGCCTTAGTTATACAACAAGCACAACAAGTATATTAGCAAGCCATACAACATCAACAACAACGACAAGCAACCCTAGTAGCAAAACAAAAAAAACAATAGTAAGCAAGCCTTAGTAGCACAACAACAACAACACCAACAAGTAGCCTTAGCAACACAATAAGAAGCATAATAACAACAACAATAGCAAGCAACCTTAGTGGCACAACAAGCAGCCTTAGCAGCACATCAACAACATGTCCAACAACAAGCCCTTGTGGCACAACAAAAACAACAAGCCCAACAAGTAGCCCTTGGGGCTCAACAACAACAAGAAGCCTTACTAGCTCAACAATATGTCCAACAACAACAACAACAACCAAGTTCCTACTATAACCCTCAACAAAACATCGTCAATACAAACATGTTAGGAACATATACATCAACACCTCAATCACCGTCATGGAATCTCACACCACCATACACCCCATAGGACACCTTATCATATCAAAATCCTGCATACAACTCATCCATCATCCCACTATATGTTCCTCCACCAATCCACAAGATGATCTAGCATCACAACTCAAGGCGTTGTCACAAGAAATGAAAGATTTTTGAATGGGAAAGACAAAGAAGCCCCATACATAGAACCTACATCCCTATCCATTTTATTGAAACATCGCAATGGTCCCATTCCCTCCTAGCTTTGAAATCCCCAAATTTGATAAATACAAAGGGAGAGGAAGTCTTATGGACCATGTCAATGAATTCAACACCATGTGTATGGAGGTGGCCTACAATGATTCTTATTTAATGTGCCTCTTCCCTCAAAGTTTAACATGTCCTACAATGGATTGGTTTTCTCAACTGCCTCCTTGTATTAAAAATTTCCAAGAAATGACCGATAAGTTCATCGATCACTTCTTTAACCTTGACATAGACGTAAGCCTAGAAGAGTTGTATACTCTCAGACAAAACAAAGGAGAATCTTTTGCTAATTTCTTGCAATGGTGGAGACAAAGAGCTAGTAAAAGCAAGTGGCCTCTTCCCGATGAACAAGTGGGGATCATCATAGAAAATATAGACCCCGATCTATCCTTCCATTTGAAAATGCAGTGCATCACATCTTATGACGAGCTTGTCCCTAGAGCCCTTAACATCGAGAGAGCTATAATCTCACAAGGAAATACTCAAGCTTAGAAAGACAATAACCCATCAACTAGTTCAAACGACAAGCCCCGTGTTTGGGCTAAGAACAAAAACGTAACACATTATGGTGTGGTAGATGCTAAGGTAGTCCTAAGTGCTCCTAGGCCAAAAAAAACCAAGTTGCTAACATTCAACCAATTGTGCAACAAACAAAACCCCCTCAGAACAATCAGATCAACAAAACTAACACCCAACAACGGCGAACCCCTAACAAGAACACCTATCCTAAATGCAAGTACACACAATTGTTAGAACCTATCGAGACCATCATGAAGAAATTGGTAGATTCAAACCTGATAACACTTCCCAACTTTGAAAACTACCAAGAACCACAAGAGAAACCATCCTGGTACAATGAGAACAATCTTTGTGACTTTCAAAAAATCAAAGGACACAAAACAACAAAATACATGTGGCTTAAAAATATTATCCGAGACCTCAAAAAATGGCACCATATTTGTTGAAGTACCAGTCGGGAATCGGGATCTTAAGATATACAAGAACCCTATGCCATATCATAGAAAAGAGAACAACATAAAAGCTAAGGATTACACAAATGTGCAACATACCTATTCCAATGTGGTCACTTCTTGTGATAACATCATTGTTGTTGTCACCATCAAAGGGCCTAGTGCGGAGTGTGGAGTCATGAAACGACAAGGAAAAATTACCGTCCAAGGAGTCCCATTTCAATCTAGGGAACAACCTAATTTTCCAACATCCCATCCCAGTAAGTACAATCTCCTAGATCAGCTTAAGAAGACCCCCACACAGATATCAATCTTGGAACTATTAAGGCTATCCCTCGTGCATAGGGAAATCTTAGAGAAAGCTTTGTAAAAATCATCCATCCTCGAGGATATTGATATAGATCAGTTTCAAGATATGGTAGGGCATATTGCTAATCACCTTCTCACCTCCTCAGAACAAGACATACCATCACAACCATCTCATAACCATGCTTTACACCTTGAGGTTTTCATTCATAAGAAAAAGGTCAAAAGAGTCCTAGTAGATGGAGGTGTTGGTCTGAACATTTGTACCCTTCAATTGATCAAGAACCTGGGCTATTCAGAGGATACTATTGAGAAAGCAAAGAGTACCACCATCAGAGCATATGATGACCAAGAGCGGGTATCGCAAGGCATCATTGCATTACCCATCCAAGTGGGACCCATCATTGCAAAAACTACATGCAAAGTGCTCGACCTTGATCTTCCCTACAACATCCTACTTGGTCAACCCTAGATCCATGCCTTAAAAGCTATAGCCTCGACCTTTCATCAATGTGTAAAGTTTCCCTTTGAGGGTAGAGAAGTTACCATCCATGGAGATCCTGAACCTTTTTACTACAAAAATCTTGAGTCAAATTTCTATAAAATCCCCCAAATACCCAAGAATGATGAAGGGCCTACACCTTCTACCTCATTTGTTGACCCATCATCTCTTGCAACTACCTTTGAAATGAAGGCACTCATTGTGCAAAGCATACCCGACATCAAGGAAGTGATCCAGGATTATGGTTGTGGAAACTATAAGCTAATGAAGGATACTTTTCTATTGGGAAAGTTACCTCTTTCTCCCAAATCTCATGTGAAACCCACACCAAGCAACAACATACCCGAAACTATCAAAATGATCGCTACTACCTTCACTAAATGGGGGGACATGAACAAAGATGTCAGTGAAGAAGATGTCTCTAAACTACTATATTAGGATGAATGAACTATTCCTGTCCTTCCCATGGATGGTGACAATAAAGGCTTGTAGCGAATGAAGGGATGGGGCTATAACAAGAACAAGAAATTAGGACATAATGATAATGGTTTTCTAGAACCCATCGTTCCTGAGAAACGCCTAAAGAATCTTGGCCTAGGTTGTACTACTAGCAAGGTCACCCTTATTGGCAAAGGTATTTCCCTAAATGGGCTGAGGATTCCTCTTGGTTACATACATCATGTGATACAACCTTAGATGACTTCCCCCTTGATTTTGCTGACCTATTTGACAATAACTCCCTCTTCATGATATCCATAACATCCTTTGCTCAAAGCAATCAACCGACTGAAATACACCTAGTATACCCACAACTCATTGACTTGGACCAACAAGGACCATCGATTCTAGATTTATTCAAAAATAATGAAGCAATCTCAGAATTCATGGGACTCCATGACAACTTACCATGGGTAGACCACAAAGTAGGTTTTGACATAGAGCTAGACATAAGAGCATACTATGGGGAGACGATGAAATCCTTCAGCTGCAAAATTGATGAAATGCAACTAACATGCAGATCTTTGAGTGAAAATCACACTTTAGCACTATCTAATCCTAAAATAGTAAAAAGAAAGGATGTATCCAAGGGTGAAAACCTCTCTAAGGCACCTAAGGATGAGGGATTCAATCTCCCCCTTAGTGCAATACATCCAGAGAAGTTAGTAGTTTTAGCAAAGAAGGCCACTCTAGTCAATGTGGGAATAAAAGAAGCACCCAAGATCACTTTCTATACCGAATCCTTGGTGGATGAAGACCATAAGAACCTAGTAGTGTTCCTGAAAGAGCACAGAGCTAACTTTGCATGGTCATATATTGATATGCCAGGCCTTGATCCAGAAGTGGTAGTACATCATCTAGTAGTCTATCTTGAAGCCAGAACAGTAAAGCAACAGTTACGAAAGATGCACCCTTAGATAACACTCTTGGTCAAACTTGAGTTACAAAAGCTTCTTGATGTTGGATTTATCCAACCAATAGATTATCCTGAGTGGGTTTCAAACCTGGTGTTAGTATCAAAACCCACCGGGGGCATCAAAATATGCATTGATTTTAGAGACTTAAATAAAGCATGCTCGAAGGATGATTTCCCTCTTCCTAATATCGACATCATAGTGGACTTAACAACAAGCCATGAAATGCTATCACTCATGGATGATTTTTTAGACTATAATCAAATCATGATCGCCAAGGAGGATCAACATAAAACTACATTCACTTGTGCATGGGGGACATATTGATGGAATGTGATGTCATTTGGGCTAAAGAATGCATGAGCAACCTATCAAAGAGAAATGACCCTCATCTTTCATGACATGATCCACAAAACAATTGAAGATTATGTGGATGATATTTTGGAAAAATTAAAGAAAATAAGTGAGCACATACAAGTCTTAGGACCCATCTTTGACAGGCTTGAAGAATACAAAGTAAGGTTAAATCCAAAAAAGTGTGTCTTTGGGGTTACATCAGGGAAGCTTCTTGGCTATATCGTCTCACAAAGAGGGATAGAAATTGACCCAACAAAGGTAAAATCCATCCTAGACATGGAACCACTGCAAACACTAAAGCAGATGAGAGGGTTACAAGGAAGATTGCAGTCCATCAGAAGGTTCATAGCGCAACTATTAGACAAAATCCACCCTTTTTCGCATCTTCTCCATAAAGGAATAACTTACAAATGGGATGAGAAGTGTGATTAAGCTTTCTAGAAAATCAAAGACTATCTATTGACACCTTTATTGTTCATGCAACCAATACCGAATAAACCACTGATCCTATATATCTCAACAACATCGACAACACTAGGTGCTCTTCTAGCACACCATGATGAAAACGAGAAAGGAAGGGCTATCTATTACATTAGCATGACCTTGGTGGGATATGAAATAACCTATTCATCCATTGAGAAAGCCTACTTAGCATTGGTTTTTGCTTCACAAAAATTCATACACTACATGTTGTCACATCAAATCAAACTCATTGCAAAGATTGATCTATTGAAATACCTGCTATCCAAAGCAATTCTCATTGGGCGAATGGCTAAATGGGTGATGATATTAATGGAATTTGACATGGAGTATGTGGAGTGCACAATAATCAAATGATAAGTATCATAGACCAACTAGCGAAAGCACCTATCTATGCAGAGAACCCATTAATATTTGAATTCCTTGATGAATCAGCATTGCTTGTCAATCTCACAAATCAGTGGAAAATGTACTTTGATGGACCATTCACTCAACATGGATCAGGAGCGGGAATTATTTTCATCACCCCTCAAGGTTAGTACATCCCAAAGTCATACGTGCTATCATTTCCCTGTACCAACAACATTGCTGAGTACGAAGCCCTAATCATAGGTCTAAGGATAGCAGTTCAATAGCAAATACAAGAAATATTTAAGTCTATGGAGACTCATAGCTGGTTATCAACCAAGTCAATGACGAATACCAAATTAAGGATGATAAGCTTACTCCTTACAAGAAGATGGTAGAAAGTCTCAAGGACCTTTTCATTGAAATAACTTTTGAGTAGATTCCTCGCATGAACAACCGAGTAGCAGATGCCATGGAAACAATCGCGTCACTATTAGACATGCCAAACAATGTCTTGCAATGTGACGTCTTGCAATGTGAATTCTTGGTAGAACAACTTCTTGTACCAGCTTTCAAAATCCTAGAATTCTAATTTGTGTGTATCATTGTTGGTCCTGGATCCCCGCGGTACCATGACATCTTTACCTACCTAAGTAGAGGAACCCTCCCATTCGATATCACCTCCAATCTTAAAAAGAGATTTATCAAGAAGACATCTCGATTCATGATCCTAGGTGATACCCTTTACCACCGAAGCATCGAGGGGACATTACTACAATGTCTTAACCAAGAAGAAGCATTGACCACTTTAGAAAAAGTACATGATGGCATATGTGGTTCCCATTCTAGCAGTATGAATTTAGCTAAGAAACTGTTGAGGACGTGGTACTACTGACCAACCATGGAAAGAGAAGCTCATCACTATGTGTATAAGTGTGTCTAGTGTCAACAACATCGAGATCTGATTCATGCCCCAGCTCAGGAATTGCAACCAATGGTCACACCTTTTCCTTTCTCATAGTGGGGGCTTGACCTCATAGGAAAGATCACTCCAACCTCATCCAATGACCATGAGTTTATCATAATAGCCACTAATTACTTTACCAAGTGGTTTGAATCCATTCCTATGACCTACATAACGAGGAAGCAAATTGCTAAGTTTATCCTGAATTACCTAATCTACCATTACGGTGTTTCACAAACCCTTATCTCAGACAATGGAACATGCTTCAAGAATCAAGATGTAAAATAGCTATGTCAAAAATTCAACATCCAACACTGATTCTCTACCCCATATTACCCCCAGGGCAATGGTCAAGCTGAGGCTACAAACAAAACCATACTAAAAATCTTGAAGAAAATGGTCAATGAAGCTGGCTGTGACTGGCATCAACAACTAAATCCCGCTCTTTAGGCCTATCGAACTAGTATTTGAATGCCAACAGGTGCAACCCCTTTCTCCTTGGTCTATGGATCAGAAGCCATTTTGCCTATTAAGGTTGATCTCCCATCATTGTGACTATCACTACAGAACCTGATCACCAATGAAGAGTACAAAGTATCTCGAATAAATGAGTTATAATTATTGGATGAACATCATCTTCATGCCCTTAATTACTTGCAAGTATATCAAAACTAACTGAAACATAGCTACAACAAGAAGGTCAACTTTCAGTCTTTTAAGGTAGGAGATCTTTTCCTAAAGCAGAATAAAAAAGAACGTTCCAGATCAAGATAGTAAAGAAAATTTTGAGCCTAACTGGTTGGTTCCCTTTGTCATCACAACAAGATATGGATCAGGAGCATACCAATTGTCAACACTTGAAAGTGAACCCTTGCAGGAACCAACTAACAACTTGCATCTTAGAAAGTTTTATGCCTAGTCTTGAAGGGTATAAATATGAAAATACAAAAAAATAGAAAAATGGTCAAAATCCAAAAAAAAGGAGAAAAAGGATTGAAAACAGTAAAGAAAAAAAATCGTCCTCTAGTGAAAACCACTTTAGTGGCACTTTGGGCAAGTACCTTGGTGAAAACCTAGCAAATAAGCACCTTGCGTAAATAAAGTACCTTCATCTACCTGGGATTTTTATCCTATCGTTCCATCCATCACATCACATCCTTCATCCTCTTTCATCCATCCCCCATCCATGTCTACATCATAGCTTGATATTGTGAAGTACCGTATCCCCTTAGTACTACTTGGCATAATACAAAGGTCAGTTTGTCCTGCCTATATCGGGGAAATTCATTATGGATCGGATCAAGTTTTTGTATATCTTAAGGTTATTAGAAAATCCAAAAACATTCATAAAACATCTATCAGAAAATCCAAAGATATTTGCAAAATCCTATATAGCTAAAATCCAAAAACATTCATAAAATCTAATAGAAAACACCAAAAAAACTTGTAAAACGTTCATTAGAAAATACAAAAAACATTTGCAAAATCCTATACAACTAAAAATCCAAAAACATTCAAAAAATTGTAAAGTCAAAATCCAAAACATCCAAAACACATCAAAAACCCTAAAAAGGTCAAACATCAAAAATAAAAAAATAGTACCTTGTCGAACTATGGGTCTTTGAGCTTGAACATAGGCAAGGCTTATCTTTGAGCCCCTGAGACACCCTAGGTTAGTCCTTTAGGAGTCTATCATAATAAACTTGCAATCCATCAACTGTTCATCTCTCATCGTCATTAAGTTGAGTTGGTCGAACTACGTGGTTTCTATGTGTATAACGTAGGCAAGGCTTATCTTTGATCAGCCCCCGAGGCCCCTAGGATAGGTCTTTTAGGTTAGGTTCATGGTCAAAATATCAAAAAATCCCAAAACATTCAAATAATAGAAAACACAAAAGCATTGGAAAACATTCAAAAGACCTAAGCAACATCATATATCTTAGAGAAAACCTTAAATAGCCTCAAATAATCAAAAACCAAAACATCCACATAAACTTTCAAAAAGACCAAAAATAGCCTCAAAACATTTCAAAAATCCAAAACATTGAAATATTCCAAAAAATCCCAAAACCACCCATCTCATCTCGCTTTCACCCGCAATAAACCTTCATCCATAATAAATCGAGTGTCACCTTCAACCTTTGGTAAAACAAGTATAGCAAGTCGTAAAGTGAGAACCTAAGTGTCAAAATCTAAAGTCTAAATCATAGGTAAATGCATTATTGGAGTTTGTATCAATGCATCATAAAGCTCATCATCACCCTACATCAAACCATTTGATCAACATGTCATAGGATGTATCCTTCCTACGATGGACATCAGCATCAGAAATCACCTTAGCTAAATTAAATTGGCAAGAGATATAGATAACACTGACTGTTTGTCTTTGATATTTTCTTATGATTTACCTTAATGACCCATTTTGAGGACCTCTCGATGATGTCTATCAAAACGATTTAGAGAGAAAGGAATGGGGCATCGATCATTATCTTTCGTTTTGTTGTGCTTGTGGGTATTCTTGTAAAATAATCTTGGCACATACTTGCTTAGTTGTGTGTAGGGAAGTTGTTTGGAGTACATTGTTGACTATTGCGTATGCTTTGGTCCGATATATTCTAAAGCTTCTAACTTACATTCCAACAAGGTTTCCATATGTCAAGGTGTGAACAAGAACTATCCTATCTATTTGTAGAGTCAAAGTCCATTACACTAGATACAACACCATCATGGTTATCAATACCTTGATGCATTGTGTCTATGTGTTATATCAAACAATAAGGAATGATGAAAAATACCAATCCCAAGATATGAGAAAATAATCATCATCATCATCATGCATTTCTCATCACCATCTCTAATAAAGTATCGATGGATCATAAACTTGTTGGAACTTTTGAATCAATCATCAAAATCAATGGTCAATCATCGTATTTCTTCTATCTTCTCTCCATGCTAACCTGGTATCATGGAAGTCAACAAAAATATCATCAATGCATCTATCCTACATCCACAAATCATTAGCATGCATACATCTCACAACATATCCCTTCATACATTCTGCATCATCATTATCATTTAAGTTACGTTGATTAATATAGATTTGTTATTGTAAGCATCTTAAATCATTGTATTATCCATCTATCCATATGCATACCTCATGATCTCATAAAAATGCATAAGAAAAGACACAAAAGTAAATGCATCCATATCATTTGCATAAGCATAACATCTTCATATCATATCATCCATCCCATAACATGTCATGAAAGATACTGAAAAAGAAGTACATCCATCCATTGCATTGCATATTAGATTATTATCATCACATATTGCATAAGCATAAATAAAAGAATTACATCCATACATGATAATATATAAGCATCTCACATCACATCAAATGCATCCATACATTCATAAAGCACGAAATAAAAAGAACACATCACATCACGTCAAATCCGTATCATATCATATATATATCAAAAAATGACTGTCATGGTACAATAGCTGAATCAACGTATGAATATCAATCAAAAGTACAAGATCCATGAGGCTATAAAAAAAGAGCCCATGAATGTATATTTGTGTAAAGAATCAAGAAATAATCAAAAGGTGTTAGTACAAATGAGTTAGCCTTGATGGATACTCCCCTCACCAAGCTGTCTCTCTAGTTGATCCTCGGCCCTAGGGTGTGCCTCACTCATCTGAGAGTAATCTGGCTATCTAAGCACTATGGGGAAATTTTGATGGTAATGCATCCGATAGTAGGAAACCTCAGTCATGACCTCTCTGTACAATCTGGCATACACTATCCGCCCCTGGGTTGCAACTGTCATAGTCTCTAGCTACTTACGCCACCCGACCTCCTCAGCTAACTGCGTCTTAGTGGTCTATCTGAGCTACTGCTCATGATCTCTCTCTGTCATGACAACCTATACCTATTTCCGAGCCTGATCTCTCTTAGCAATAATCACCAAAATCTGTTGATGAGCCTGATCCCTCTTGTCTGTAATAACCTGTATCTATTGCTACAGCTGCTGAATTTGAGCATCATGGGGATCTGGTCTTGGCGGTGGTGGATACAATGGATGTTACTGAATCAAAGGCTGCTATGGAGGTTGATGATGCCCTAGTGGTGCTCCTGGGACCTGTCCATCCTGCTAATCCTCGCCATCCTGGTCATCCTGTTCTCTGCCCTAGCCTCTGCCTCTGCCTGCACCCCTCCCTCTCGGTCTCCCTCGTGGAGGTGCACCTGCTGTATTTTTCAATTAGCGAGGGGGTGTGAACCATGCATCATAAGAAGGCATCGTCTGAGCATCTGTCTGTCCCTGGTCATATGCCCATGGTCGAGCAACCAACTACTGAAAGCCCTCAACAACCTCATGGATTGGGATCATAGGTCCCCACGTTGGTGAATCTTGTGCTAACCTGGCGAAGATGGCAGTGTCTCCATCATTTGTCCTATCCTTCCTGTCCCCAAACTATCTTGCCACCCTATTTGGCAGATATCTCTCAATGATGGTATGCTCTCGACCTTGCATATATTGGGTTTGTTGAGTGAAGAAAAGTTGTTGAACATAATCATACCATGTTGGCATTTGAAGCCAAGGTCACCATCTGAAAACTATCATATCATCAATGACCTTGCCCCAGTAGGGAATCTAGAGCTTCCTTGTATGTTGTAGTGTGATGGCGGCACCTCTATACCTCCACACAACAGGATCACCTAGCTCTATATCCACCATCTAAATAATTCATTGGAGCACAACGATGTGCTCCTAGGCCCAAATGTGCAATAAGGTGACCCTTGTGTCGATCACCCTACCATCGCAGTATACAAAATCATGCATATCATGGTATAAGGAGGCCAACATCATTGGCCTCCATGCATACTGAGTCCTCTTGAACAACATCCTATGCCAAGCCAGGCCCCATCCTAGACTGAATCCTTTGCTCTGTCGATTTGGAGCAACCAAACTTGAGATGATTGCGACAATAATCAATTTGAAGGTAGGAATCCGAACTTTGTACATCTCAAGGTCAATCTGGGAAGTGACTAGAACAATGTCCTCCAAACTTCCATCACCTCATGGCATGCATTGTAGCTGGCATCAGAGTCATATATCATGCACTCACCATGTATCAAAAAATGCAATATCTTCCATACATCCTCTAGCATCACTATCGCCTCACCGGTAGGAAGGTGGAACAACAAGGTCTCACTATGCCATCATTCACACAATGCTATCATCATCGCCAAGTGTGTCTAGATGATGAGCATGTATGCCACGTACCATAGACCAATCTCCACCAAGTGCTCTTGTCACAACTTAGATAAATCACCAAGTCTGGAAAAAACTGTGGGTCGGTGCTTGGGGGAAATCAAAGGTGAGATCACCTCCTACACCCACGAAACACATGACATCAAAAAATTGACAAAATTTGGCTAAGTTTGGAATTTTCATCCCCAAAAATGATAATAGCGTCACTATTTACGATAGCGTCGCTATAATTCAAATTTCAAATTGCAACCCTTGAGGCATTTAAATTGCAAATCGCAGGTTGCGTCGCTAAAAACATATGTGTCACAATTTCAATTTTGGCAAACCCTAACCCTAATTTTCAAATCAAAAGAAGCGTCACTAAACACATATGCGTTGTGATTTAGAATTTAAAAACCTAATTATAAATTGTGAACTACGTCGCAATTCACATATGCATCACCAAAATTCAAATTATTGTTGCTGATTCTCAAAATAGCGTTGCTCTAGAGTGACACCGCCAAAGTTCAAATTTCAAAAGGCATTAAATGCACCAAAAATTCAAATTTCAAATCAAGTTTCTAATCACATACCGATGGTCCTGCGCCTAGAAGCATCTGGTACTCTCAAACCCGGTCAAAAATGTGTTGTGGGAGCACTCGTTTTTCCATTTCGTTAAAGGGTCAGAGTTCAAAATGCAAGAAATCCTTAAGGTGTGAATGGATAAATGAATTGAAAGTGACCCTTCCTCACCTAGTTATGCTTGCAAATTAGGTTTTTTGCCCTAATTTAACCATCAAGCTAGGGTTTCTTGTCATTTTCACCAATTTTTCCAAACTAAACCTTATTTTGCATCATTTTTTATGTTTTTGGCATGTTTTTTGTATCCTGGATCCTTTCTGGACCTCTTGGGCAACATTTTAACCTTTGTCGATAAATCAACTCAAAATTCAAAATTTCCACCCGATTTCTTGAGGGGGCAAGGAACCAGCTTATTCCTTCTCTTGGGGCAACAGTGGGGCGTCTAAAATTAGAAAAAAAATCTTTTTTGATTTAAGCAATAGTTTTTCATCTGAAAAGTATCAGTCTTTGAACTGAAGCAACAAGTACCTCGTTTCAAAGAGGGGAAAAATGTAGAAACTGAAAAAATGTCCTGAATCATATCATACACTTGAATCAGGTATACTAACACCATTTCATCCTCAAATCCATCATCTTTTCACTTAATTAAATTACCCTAGCTATTTAATTAATTACGTCATTTCCACCTATTAATCTAATTTATCAAATCGAGTTAATTCATCCCCTTTCATGCTAACACTTCGTCTTGTTAAATTAAATAAATCAAGTTATTTAATTCAATCCCTAAATCTTCTTATTTAATTAAATAACCCTAAGTTATTTAATTAAATGTCATTCTACCTTTTCCCCCATTCATTAAATCATTTTATTTAATGAATATCATCTAATTATTCTAAACCCCCTAATTGCATAATTAATATTGTTTAAATATCAATTAAATCTAATTCCCCCCACTTGCAATGGAATATTCCTCCTTTGCACATTCCTCCAAAAGGAATATTCCCATGGAATATTCCTTCCCCTTTTGCACAATTTAATTTAGTTTTAATTAACTAAATTATTCTTTTCCCTCACCCATGAGAATATTCCAAAGAATATTCTCTCTCCTCACTCATTTGAAAAAGGGGAATATTCCTTTTTCTCAACAAACTTACTTAGCTTCTTAAGCAAGTTAAATTGTGACCTGTTGGACATGTTGAAAGTGTGTTTGTTTGAGAGAATATGAACCCTTGATTAAATCTCATATTGCATTCTCACCCATTGATGAGAATCCATGATCCATGCCTCTTCCTTCTTTCATCCTTAACCATTGATTGATATTTTTGATCTCATCCATTGATCTATTTTTACCTATTCTATAAATAGAGCTCGCCTCAATTGAATAGGGATCCATCTTTCAAAGAAAACTTATGTTGTTGAAATCATTCATACTCAAACTCACATTTAGCTCACATTTAGCATCTTTTAGTTCACTTTAATTGCATTTAGTTAGTTTTAAGCTTCCATTAATGGCTTCCATGGTAGCTTAGATGCATCCATTAAGCTTGTTTATTAATTAGTGTTTGAATCTTTTAGTTTAAATTCCATCTAGATTAGCTTAGCTTTTGCATAACTAGATCATTTTTAGCATGAAATCATATTAAATTAGCTTGCATCATGGTCATTTAGATTAAAATCATGTTTTCATACACGTCTCACAACCGTTCCATTAGTTTTCTTTAATAAAACTAATTGGAACAAGTTCATTGATCCACAAGATTGGGAAAGGGTCACCGTTCCACATCAATGCAACATCACTCCCACAACAGGATGAGTTTTAGATGGATTAGAGTAGACATTTTAATGCTTTCATAGTTTAGAATGCTTAGTTTTGATAAATGTTAAGTTTAATTTTCATTTGAATGATCCTGTTGAGATTTGACATTAGTGGCTTCATTATGCTTCGATTCATCATGGATCAAGCGTAATCGGCCTATGCTAATCCATCCAATCATAGGATGTATTCATGATGTTTTTGTACTTCAAAGTTTATAGAAGAAAGGATCTTCATACTATATAGTTTTATTTGAATATTTGAAGGAGGTAGCAATTTGAAAATATGTTAAGAATCATTTGTTTTGTTATCAAAGAGGGTTCGGTAACCATGTGATCAAAGAAAAGGAAAATAAAACATGTAGAAAGTTAATGACACCTGAAACAAATTCAAGAAAATAGAGAAATGGAGGCAAAAAGACAAAGGGATAGAAGAGAAAGGATTCATCAAATGAAAAATTTGGAAGCATCTAGTTCCATGAATGTTGAAGAGGAAACCATGAAGGATGAGATGAATGTAGATGATGTAAATGTGGAGATGGTGAATATGGAAGAAAGTGCAATTATGGAGACAAACCATACTATTCCTTCAACTTCAAATTTGAATGATATGGAAATAGCACCTATGAAAACAACTATAGGTATGTCTTCAAATCCACCTCCCAATGATATGGAAAATGCACCTATTCAAACAATTTATCTAGGTACGTCTTCAAACCCAAGTCTTGATAATATTGATCTTAGTTATTTAGAGGAAGTTGGATACACCATTGATGGTATCAATAATTCTAGGGTTGAAACAATGAAAAAACAAAAAAATGATGAAATATCTTATATGAATGCAAATGAGAATTAAATCCCTCATATTGATGAAAATGAGAATGAAATCTCTTTTATGTTTGAAAATGAAAATGAAACCCCTTGCATGAATGAAAATGAAACCCCTTGTATGAATGAAGGTGAAATGTTTTTTTTTACAATTGAAAAAGATGTGCTAGATAACCTTATTGGTAAAGTTTCTTGGAGACAAATGAGAACTTATGGAAATAGAATATATAGAATTTATTTTTTTATAGAAAGAAATTATGATTTCAATGTCAACTCATGATGCAATTGATGAGAATGTCAAAAATGAGAAAAGTGATGAAAAGATTAAGGAATTTTGTAAAACCAAAAAATAAAGATGATTCAATAGAACAAGTCATATCTAGTGTTGCTAATGCTATTGATTTTATAGGTAAGAAAAGTTGATCTAAAGATAAGAATGTCGCTCATCATACAATAACAACTGCTCTAGTTAATAAAGCAAATTCAAATAAAAGAATGTTAATTAAGATTATTAAATGTCTAAAAGTAAATCCTAAAACTATGATAAGAGATTCTAAAAGAAGAGAAAGTATTGAAAAGGATCTAATTAATCAATGTTGGAGTTTTAGTGGTAGACTCCCAAGGTCAGACATGAAATTAACTAATGAAATCAAATCTTTAATCAAAAAATATTGGCATGATAATTAAAGAGTATCACCTAACATTAGAGATGTTTTAAAATTAAGGGTGGGTTCCAAAATTCGTGAACCTCATCCAAAGCATCTCTTAGATATGACTCAAATTGAATTATATAAATTTTTTTTAGATTATTCAATCTTACCATTTAATATTAGCATAAGTCAAAGATCATTTGAAAAATGTAAACCTTGGTATGTTAGAATTAATAAACAATGAATCTCTTGTTGTTGTAAGACTCATGTACAATTTCGTTATTATTATGATATTTTTCGATATATACATTGTACTTTGCATGCTAACCAAATTATGCAGGAAATTTGTGATATTAATATGCCACCTGAAACAATCAAAGATTTTATAGCAAGTTTGTTTTGTGAACCCTCTAATGGAAGCTTATTTTATTTAAAAGCATGTATTTCTGGACAATGCGATAGATGTGGTAACTTTTCATTGTTAGGAGAATGTATGCATGAAAGTAGTTTAGATGAATTTGGACAACAATTAGTGGATGTAAAAAAAATTAAAAATATTGAGTATTCTTTAAAAGATGGAAAAATTGGAAAACGTTGTGAGCTAATTGTGGAAAAATTTAGTGTGCATGCATTTATTAAAGAATTTAAAGATAAGATTGTACCTAAATATGTTAAACACTCTCAATATACTCATTGGCTTGATAATCAATTTTGTTTATGTAAAAACACATTCCCAATTGGAACTATATTGTCAATTGTTGATTTTGTTGAAAATTATACTCTTGCTCCACAAGAAGAAATTCAATCACAATGTTATAATTCAGTGTAAGTAGCTATATTTGTTCATATTGTATATAGACATGTAGATGATAGTAGAGAAGATAATATAAATTTTTAGAGAGAGTACCATTTTTATGTAAGTGATAATTGATTACATTCATCTGAGCTTGTTCAATATTGTTTTGATATATTTTATAAAAATGTAAAAGAGAGAGGAATTCAAATGAGAGAACATCTCATATGGTCGGATAATTGCAGGTCAATTCAAGAAGATTATACATTATTCACATTTGATTTTGGAAACCAATATAAAACCAGTTAGATATCAAGGGAGGCCTGCTAATAAAGTGTTATGGACACTTTCAATGGATGATCATGAGACAATCATAGATGCATTACAAAATGAGAGGATATAAATGTTACAACAGAGTAAACAAATATAGGTAAGTATATAGTTGTATATATATTTAATTGATAGTCGATATATAGTTAAAAATTTATCACATATACATGTCTATATATATTTGTCTTTAGTCATTTCCTAATTAAATTTTTATATCATTTTCTATTTCAGGTCTCCAAAAACTAGATGCATTACAAAAAGGAGAGGACATGCATATATATTACAATGGAATTTGAATCTAGAGACATGAAACTATATACAGTTCTAGATGCATTTAATTGATAGTGTAAATATAAAACTAAATAATTCATTGTCATTTTATAAAAAAATTATAATTGATTTCATCTCCCATTAATCCATTCTCTTAGGACCCCTTAAACCATCCTCTTATGTACCCTTAATACATCCTCTTGCATCCCCTTAAGTCACTCTCTTAATTCCTCTTAAGCCATCCTTTTAGGACCCCTTAAGACATATCCTCTTATCTACCCTTAATCCATCATCTTGCATCCCCTTAAGTCACTCTCTCAACACTCCTTAAGTCATCCTCTTAGAACCCCTTAAGCCATATCTTCGTATATCTACCCCTAATCCATCCTCTTGCATCCCCTTAAGTCTCTCTATTAATCCCCCTTAATCCATCCTCTTAGGACCCCTTAATCCATATCCTTGTATATCTACCCTTAATCCATCCTCTTGCATCCCCTTAAGTCTCTCTATTAATTCCCCTTAAGCCATCCTCTTAGGACCCCTTAATCCATCTCCTCATATATCTACCCTTAATCCATCCTCTTGCATCCCCTTAAGTCACTCTCTTAACACCCCTTAAGCCATCCTCTTAGGACCCCTTAAGCGATATCCTTATATATCTACCCTTAATCCATCCTCTTGCATCCCCTTAAGTCTCTATATTAATTCCCCTTAAGCCATCCTCTTAGGACCCCTTAATCCATATCCTCATATATCTACCCTTAATCCATCCTCTTGCATCCCCTTAAGTATCTCTATTAATTCCCCTTAAGCCATACTCTTAGGACCCCTTAATCCATATCCTCGTATATCTACCCTTAATCCATCCTCTTGCACCCCTTTAAGTCACTCTCTCAACACTCCTTAAGCCATCCTCTTAGGTCTCATCTCCTAGGCATTAGGCCCTAGGGTTAAGGATTTAGGATCTTCATATCCTAGGGTTCATGAGATGCTTAGAATAACAAATATATATGGGTTTAGGGTTCATCTCCTAGGCTTTAGATCCTATGGTTTAGGGTTTAGGGTTTCTAGGGTTCATGAGATGCTTAGAATAACAAATCTATATGGGTTAAGGGTTTAGTGCTCATCTCCTAGGCCTTAGGTCCTATGGTTTATGGTTTCTAGGGTTCATGAGATGCTTAGAATAGAAAATCTATATGGGTTAAGGGTTTAGGGATCATCTCTTAGGCCTTAGGTCCTATGGTTCAGGGTTTAGGATCTTCATATCCTAGGGTTCATGAGATGCTTAGAATAACAAATCTATATGGGTTAAGGGTTTAGGGATCATATCCTAGGCCTTAGGTCCTATGGTTTAGGGTTTAGGGTTTCTAGGGTTTATGAGATGCTTAGAATAACAAATCTATATGGGTTAAGGGTTTAGGGTTCATCTCCTAGGCTTTAGGTCCTATGGTTTAGGGTTTAGGGTTTATAAGGGTCACGATATTCTTAGAACCTTATAATAACAAATCTAATATGTATTAAGGGTTTAGGTTCTAGGGTTAAGGGTTTAGGATTTCTACAGTTCACGAGACGCTTAGAATAAAACATCTATATGGGTTAAGGGTTTATGGTTTATGGTTTATGGTTTAGGGTTTCTAGGGTTCACGAGATGCTTAGAATAACAAATATATATGGGTTAAGGGTTTCTAAGGTTCATGAGATGCTTAGAATAACAAATTTATATGGCTTAAGGGTTTAGGATCTTCATAGCCTAGGGTTCATGAGATGCTTAGAATAACAAATCTATATGGGTTAAGGGTTTAGGATTTTCATATCCTAGGGTTCGTGAGATGCTTAGAATAACAAATCTATATGGGTTAAGGGTTTAGGGTTCATCTCCTAGGATTTAGGTCTTATAGTTAAGGGTTTAGGATTCATATATTAGGGAACTTCATGATATGCTTATAATAACAAATATATATATGGGTTAAGGTTTTAGGGTTCATCTCCTAGGCTTTAGGGCTTAGGGCTTAGGGTATAGGGTTTAGGGTTTAGGATTTCTAGGGTTCATGAGATGATTAGAATAACAAATCTATATGGTTTAAGGGTTTAGGGCTCATATCCTAGGCCTTAGGTCCTATGGTTTAGGGTTTATAGGGTTCACGAGATGCTTAGAACCTTAGAATAACAAATCTAATATGGGTTAAGGGTTTAGGTCTTATGGTTGAGGGTTTAGGATTTCTAGGATTCACAAGATGCTTAGAATAACAAATCTATATGGGTTAATGGTTTAGGGTTCATCTCCCAGGCTTTAGGTCCTAGGGTTAAGGGTTTAGGATTCATATCCTAGGGAACTTCATGAGATTCTTAGAATAACAATTCTATATTGGTTAAGGGTTTAGGGTTCATCTCCTAGGATTTAAGTATTAGGGTTAAGGGTTTAGGATCTTCATATCCTAGGGTTCATGAGATGCTTAAAATAACAAATCTATATGGGCTAATTATTTAGGGTTCATCTCCTAGGCTTTAGGTCCTATGGTTTATGGTTTATGGTTTCTAGGGTTCATGAGATGCTTAATCCCTTTAAGTCATTCTCTCAACTACCATTAATCCACCCTCTTGCATCCCTTTAATTCATTCTATCAAATCCCCTTAATCCACCCTATTTCATCCCCTTAAGTCACTCTATATGGGTTAAGGGTTTAGGGTTCATCTGATAGGCTTTAGGTCCTATGGTTTAGGGTTTAGGGTTTCTAGGGTTCATAAGATGCTTAGAATAATAAATCTATATGAGTTAATGGTTTAGGGTTCATCTCCAAGGCTTTAGGTCCTATGGTTTAGGGTTTAGGGTTTCTAGGGTTCATGAGATGCTTAATCCCTTTAAGTCATTCTCTCAACTCCCCTTAATACACCCTCTTGCATCCCCTTAAGTCATTCTATCAACTCCCCTTAATCCACCCTCTTGCATCCCCTTAAACCATCCTCTTAAAGGACCCTTAAGTCATATCCTCTTACATCCCCTTATCCACCCTCTTGCATCCCCTTAATCCATCCTCTTAAAGGACCCTTAAGTCTGTAACATACTACAACTTCTTACAAAGAGTTGCCATGAATTATTCACCAAAGAGTAAATAACTAAAAACATAGATGAAAAAAGGTACAATTTTTTTTCCTTTACATATGGAACATGCTCCTGCATAAATGTTACCATAAGATATAACAAAGTAGTTACATAATATTTTCTCACTAAAAAGAACAAATATATATCACTTTTGTATTTTAATTAAATGATTACATCTATTTAAGCTAAAACAATAACTTACATGAATAAGGTCAGATATCCCATATCTGGATTCTTTCTATCTTCCAAGACTCACCATGTCATCTGCAAGAGGGAGAGCATCGCCTGGGTGCCTTACCTCCAACCATGGACTTAAATGGTCCACTACACACCTTCCTAACTGGAAGGGGCCCTCCCTTCATTGAAGGTTTCAGCTAAGAACCCTCTTAGTTCTATCATCTAAGGTCTGGTGTTGTGCCCTACTTAACTAATACCATCACACAACCATGGATACCTTCCAACTATGTACGACATCTTTGACTAACTAAGTATTTGGGTCACGGTGAACCGACAAGCACATGCAGAGACAATTGTAATCACTATGGCCATAGTATTTGTATTGTTGATACAATTGATACTAAGAGAAAATTTATTTGTTCACCCACCCTACTCGACTTGGTGTACCTTTCGTAACCTAGGGTATACTAGAACTACTATTCCACCCAATGAATTAATAAAAAAAAATTATAATGAGAGAAAACTTGTCTTACAAATCATAACTCTACTAAGTTGATAAGGTGTTAGACCATTCTCGAACCCCCACATTACTTAGTGTGACTAACGGGTCTTGGAAATTACTAATGGTTCAAGTTCTTAGCATTAACCATGAGAATGTTGGATTTCCTACTCTGTACACATACAATTATTACCGATGAAAAGTACTACCAATGATTTAGTTTCACTTAGATCCATATTGAAAGAACATACAAATGTTCAACATATATAATAATAAATATTAACTTAAGCTGAAGATTCTTTCTTCTTTTTATAGTCTTGAATGTTCAACCAACTGGCTTAATTAAAGACTCCTTCCTCAACTAGAGAAGATTCATTAAGTGATTAGCTCATCTAGGTCATTGGTTATTTCTAACTTGAACACCCAAGTTAATTTCCCATAACTACCTAGGTCTTGGCTACAACCACTTGCTTGAGTCCTAACCCTAACCCTAACCCTTGAGAGCGACTACTCTTGATATAACCTTTAAGAAAATATTGTCATGAAATAATATCTTCTTGACCTTCTTGGTCATAACGTAGTATGGATTTTACTTAGACAATATCTACTCAGAAAGGATAGTTCTCGCTCAAGAATATGTCCTTTTATTTTTGGTCTCTCATGCCTTTCAATGAAAACTTGTTAACTAAGGATAAACATAATTTTTAGACCAATTGGTCTCAGTTTGCATTAATTTTGCATAACATATATGCTTGCCCACTAAGTTGAAATATAACTAGTTTTGTAAAAGAAAAATTTTGGCATAGAATTTCCTAGTCATGCATTAGTAACCTCTAGGGTCTAGGCTGCTGCCTCAATTCTAACCCTATCATGAAATAAAAGGTTTTACCTTCTCACCTATTCTTAGGTTTCTTAACAATATTGATAACATTATGCCATTAATAGAACATACATTTGGTCATTTAAAAGGTTTTGACCTAATGTTGAATTGCACTTGATGTTCGATCATTATGAAACAAAAAGAAGAATTTTTACTCTACATTACTTGTGTGTGTAAGAAAATATGTGAATTAAAGTAATCGATAACACACAATAGATGCAATGTATTATATTAAGGAAATCTAAATTAACAAACACAATTCGATAAAATGATTCCTTAAAGCCATTCCATCTTCCTCTATTCTTAAGGATCCTAACAATAGTGCTCTCATATCTTAATTATGCATTGAATTACAGAGATGCCACCTAAGAAATGAGTAGCCATTAAAATAGAATGCATAAACTATATCCACACCTACATGATTTTGATGTTTTTGATTGATAGTGGACTAAATGATATGCTAAATGGTGAATTTTTGTATACAAAATGCTAATGGAAGGATGCAATTCTGAAATTAAAATAATGGAGATGTTGTGAGAATGATTCTAAATACTATATGCAAACTAAGACACATCTAAGAATGCAGCCATGATTCTAATTTACTTGCTAAAATTATTCTAAATATTAAGTTAAAATGTAAACTAAGCTCTCAAATGCTAATATGAATTTTGTAGAGTAATTGTATGTTATGTTCTCTTATGAAAAAGCTATAAATGAGGGCCTCTATTTATAGATTTCACCAAGGCATCAGTGAGTTGGTGGCAATGGACGATCAAGATTAAGTCTGGAGAGATCGACAATGAGAAATGAGTAGGTTAGAGAGAATTAAGGAAGTTGTCCCCTTTAATAGAACAATCTTGCCAAGTGTAGAAAGGAATAAATGGAAAGAAGAAGCCATGTGTCTCTAAGTTTGTTGAGGGTAAATACCCATTTTAGAAATTAGAAATACTTATTTTCATGTGACACATGGTGAGTTGGAAGATGATGTGGAAGGAGGTTAGAAGAATATGGAGAAATGTGACAAAATTGGAATTAAAAATTCAAATTTAATGAAAGGGGAATTAATCAAATAAAACAAATAAGTTAAATTTATCCATTTAATTAAATCATGAAGAAAGTGGTTTAGATAAGAGGAATTAAGAAATATGAACCATGTAAATAAACTTTGCAATTTATTTATACAATAGAGGAAATAAAGATTTTTATTAATTAAATAATCAATATTTAATTAATATTCTCTAGACCAATTTTGGATGTATACATTTTTCCCCTCTTTGAAGTGATGTGTTTACACATTACTTCAAAGAATTTTTTTACCAATGCTGTTAAAATTTCAACGATGCCCCATACAATGATTTCAAAAGATAAAGGATGTATGCCCCATCAGGAGATAAATCGAGGAATTTTTTTGATGATGAAAAGATTTTTAATGACTTTTGAAAATTTCCATTGATTTTTGATGATGATGATGATAAAATTCAGTTTGATGATATTCCAAAGATTTATCTCCCGATATGGAAGAATTGAGCTGCCCCAATTAATTGACCTTTTAAAAAAAAATATCCCACCAAAATCACACTCTTAATTACCCTTATTAAGAGGTAAAAAGTGAAAAGAGGATTCATTTGTGCATTTTATGATTTTGAAAATTGTGGAGTGAGAGAGAATTCTTGAGCATTTGAGTGAAAATGGTGATCCCCTACGAGACTCATCGTTTTGAGCGTGTGCGGCAACACAATCGACCAACGCGATATGGACCTCCGGTATGAATTTCAAAACTTTTCTTATGAATTTTAAATTAATTTTCCCGCATTTTTAATTTTTAATTTTTAGTTTTTTAATCTTTCGGCGCATACAAAATTTTCTTTGGCGCATAGGTTAGATGTTTTAGTGCATCCGCCTAGAGTTTTAGCGCATCTAATAGGTTTAGCGGCACATCCCTAGACTATAATAACACATCCATGTTTTGGCGCATAAACGGTCTATAATGGCACATCAAAGTTTTAGATAGTGGGTCCACTAGAAATGGTGCACCGAACTTTAGTTTTGGTGCATCCACCCAAAGTAATGGTGCATTAGCTTTGATGATGCATCCAAGAGATTCCATGGCGCATCCAAGGATTTCTCTGGCACATTGAAAGAAATGGTGCATTAGCGGTTTGTTATGGCACATCGACCCAATTTGGTGATGCATCTACCTTTTAGCGCAATGAAGCACTGTTATGGCGCATCTAGGAAATAATTGAAAATTTTGTAATTTTACTCCTAAAGTTTGATGATATTTACTCGCGTCAGCCAATGATTTGTTGTTGATGATAGATTAGATGATTTATTGATCTCATGATAGGCAAGATGCAATAATGATGATGTTGTTTTGACCTCATGATAGGTGAGGATCAAAAATAGATGTTCGTGAGATTTGAGGAAAATCTCACCAGAACTGATAGGATAAGTGATTGATTGATGTTTGATTGGTTTGCTGATTTGATTGATTGATTGATGTGTTGATTGCAATGTTTTATAATGATAGGAGATGGATTTAGATAATCTTTAGTCCCAAGAGAGGTTCCCACGGACTTGGGAGATGATCCCACATCTGTCATAGGCCAATAGGGATATCATTGAGTGATGCAGATTATCCTCACTAATTGATATGCGCCAGATTAGGATTAATTGGGGATTGTTGACCACACTGACAGAGAAGTGGAATAGCGACCACAACACTTTTCATCTGGCCACCAGAGAGATGACTGTTACACCAGAGGATGTCTATAGGATATTGTAGATTCCTGTGGTAGGTGATATCGTGACATATGATCACACTAAGTAGGGAGGTACAAATGCTCTATGTCGGATATTCCATGATGACCATATTGTTGGGTATGAGATGCCTTGGCAAGAGATGTTTGAGATGTATTCCCCTTTGCCTTCCATGCTTGCGGGATTTTTCGGTGGCTTCTTATGTCCCGACAAGAGGGGCAAAGGGATTGTCCATTGGTTGAGGTCAGAAATTGAAGCAAATGATTCAGTTTGGGACCCATTTCATTTGGGGTTCATGTATGCTTGTGTAGTTATACCATGATTTGCACCAGGTAGTGTACCTCAGAGGAGCCAGTTTGTCCGTAGGTGTGACCCTCTTATAGACGTGGGTTTGGGAGCATATTGTGGTGACATGGCCAAAGACAAACATATTTCGACCATTTGGGAGACCCTATGTCTATGATTATGCAGGCCCAATTTTCCAACATAAGCTAGGAAAATTGGAGTATTGGAGACAGGTACTGGATGACTTGGATTCTATTACATGGCAACCATATGTAGACTGTGAGCAGTGGGTCGAGGATCATTTGGAGGTACCTTATTTTATTACTGCCAAATACCTTATTGGGTGAACATGCTTTATTATCGAGAGATTCTTGTTGCAGAGGGTGCTCAAACAGTACGACAGAGTTCAGGGGATACCTCAGGGATTGGCTATGTATGCGTGGAGGCAACAAGATGCGACTGAGTGGGGGCCCACATTATCTTATGATGTTGCATGTGATGAGTATCATCATTTACAACCAATGATCTGGGACTGCCTTCTAGGGATTGTTGAGGGATATATGACTAAGGATTACTCACGGTATTTTGTTGAGCATCCATTTCTAAGGATTTTGAGACCTGATGAGCCAGTGCCAGCGTTAGAGGATGATGAGGATAGACCACCTAGATGAAGGAGGGGTAGAGGTGGAGGTGAGGAGGAGGGAGGAGGCAGTGATGATGATGGGGATGATGGTGGTGATGATGGTAGAGATGACGGTGGTGGTGGAGATGGAGGAGGTGGTGCCCACCCAGGATTGGATGTTAGAGTGCCTCGTAGGAGGTGATCCTTAGTGGCAGCAACACAACAACACATACAAATACAATTTCCTTCGCACCATAGTAGTCCCAGATCACAACATTGCATGCCTAGGTCCAAACCTTTCAGGGCCAGTTGCCACAGTTGCAGGGACAGTTACAAACACACACAACTATTATCATAGGTTCAAACACAAATTTCATAGGCCCAGGCGTAGATATAGACTCTGACAACCGAGAGGGATGCTGCCAGACATCAACTAACATAGGTGCAAGGCTAGGGACAGGTATAGGGTTAGGTTGCTATGTTGATTGCTGAGAGAGATGCATTGAGATGAAAGGATGAGCAGGCATAGGCCATTACCGAGAGATTGTAGTAGGTTGCGACAACTGTCAGGTCATCAGATTATTTTAGAGAGGTCCATTGTACTGCACAGGAGGCCCAGTTTTATAGCGACCAATATCATGAGGTGGTTCCTCCCGAGTGGTGGGAGAGCTTTGCACAGTCCCGATCTGGCAAGTCATAGTCTCAGACAGTTAGTGTAGGTGTCACACAACCATTGCTTGGAGATCAGAGAGATCCAAGTGCAATTCCATCAGGTACAACGGGAGGTACAGGCCCAAGGATGCCAACACCATCTGGGGGAGCACTACCTAGCTCTAATATTTGATGCTTTATTATGATATGGACATGTATACACTGATACGCGATGATTTACTACCATTTTGATGATGTATTTCTTCATATTTAGATATCCTTGTACATTTGACATATTTTTGAGATATATATGCAGCGATGATGATGGTTGACCTATGTGTTTATGTGTGTGGATCTTGATGGATGCATTTAATTTCCTATTATGTATGCTATGTGATGTTTTATTTGATGGTGATATGATAGGCCATGGATGCAACATGTGTTATGATTCTATGATGTTTTATGAATGATGAATACTACTATGTGAATGGATTATGCTTATGTTTTTTGTACTTTTTTGATGCAACTATATGTGGTGCAAAATATGAAATGGATGAATGGAAATTTACATATGTTGGTGTTTTGTGATGCATGCTATTATGATGTATGACTAAATGTATATGGATGGAAATGATATGATCAATGCTTTGTTTTTGGATTTTCATGATGCAAATATGTGACCTAACACTTAGATGAATGATGAAATGATATGTTAATGCATGAATGATGTTCTAATGCTTAAGTAACTAAAATGTGAATGATCTTTTTGGTAATGTCAAATGCAATCAATCTTTTAATGATAGAAATAACATAGCTCGTAATATTGTACTAGCCTTGGAGAAATCTATAAATTCCTTTGCGACACCTAATATGAATGCAACCTAAACATGCAAACCTAATAATGCAATGTTGTCATCCCAGTAATTACTTTTATTATGCTTGGTATCATCATTGAGCTTTTAAAATGTTAAAGTGAGTACAAACATCGATGGTATAATTAGACCATGATGACTTGAGTACTACTTTCATGATGTTTGATAGTGCAAGTTAACACAAGCATATAGGTATAATTGGAACGAGATGACTTGAGCATTCCTTGGATAAACAGACAAGAGTTAACCATTTTCCTATGCGAATCCAAAATGTCATTAGTGATACTTTATAGAGCATGTTCCACGATGATTCACATAGTATTAATGATCAACTCACAAACAACAGGAAAAGAAAAATATCATTCTCGATCCTTCTCTAGTTCTTGCCATCCTTGAGTTGCTCTTGAGAAATGATAACAACAATCGCAATGAAAATAGTTTTGAACATTTGTGTTAAAGTGATAAATCTATGATTCAGAGTATCATCACCAAATGAAATTTGTTTTTGATTGATCTTGTTTGTTGTTGGTTCAGATTATTGTTTTTGGTGAGTCTGATTGATGCTCAAAGTTGTAGCCCATTTGATTGTTGTGTTTTCGCCATGTTGTCGTACTATTGTTTGTTTGTCGTTTTTAAGATCAAAGATGGATTGCCCCCAGTGAGTTCAGGATTTTTCCCCCAGTGGAAACAAACCAATTTTATTATGGATATGTACAATGATCGACAAGCCAAAGTGAGACACGATCGACACAACATAATATGTACATGAGGCTCAAACAAAGGATGCAAATAGTGATAGAAAAGAACCAATGTGATCAACACATGTTCCAATAGAGGAAGAAGCCAACCTGTCACAAATAGCCCCCGTTTCCAAGTTTTCACCACTTTCTTTTATTGCACCTTTTCCAAATTTTATGATTTTTTTGTATTTTTCTCTTTTTCTCTTTTTGATTATTGTCCTTGAATCTGTTTGTCGGGTTTCACTAGGGCAACCATTTTTTAGGACATTTTTTCTTTTTCTTTTTTGATTTTCAAGACTTTTTACGATGTTTTGGATTTTTTTTAGGTCTTTAGGCTGGCGGATGAATCGTAGTAAATTTCTTGAGATGGAGACTGTTCATGGGCTCTTCAAATAGGTCTCCTTCTGGCATGGATAGTTGGTATGCTCCTGATCCATAGACTGACACAATGACAAAGGGGCCTAGCCAATTTGGTTCAAACTTTCCTTTCTTCTCCTTATCCTATTGGTTGTGTGGGTTCTCCTTCAACACCAGGTCACCAACTTGAAATGTTCTAGGTTTGACTTTATGATTGTAACTTCTAGACATCCATGTTGGTAGACTTTCAAGTGGTTCACTGCATGTTGGTGTCATTCATCTAATAGTTCCAGTTCCTTCAATCTAGATACTTGGTAATCCTCATCAGAGATGATACCCTTCAATGAAACCCGGAGTGATGGTAATTCAACTTCAATGGGTACAATGGCCTCAGATCCATATACTAGAGCATATGGTGTGGTTCTTATTGGTGTGTGAATCTTGGTGTGGGTACAACCCAGAGGGAGGAGTTTAATTAGATATGCCAATTGTGTCCAATTTCATTGACCATTTTTCTTCAATATTTTTAGAATGGTTTGTTTGGAAACTCTACTTGACCATTCCTTGGGATAGTATGGCATAGAAGTGTGATATGAATGTTGTGAACTTCTCACACAATTCTTACATGTGTCTTGATTTTTGAGCGGTCTTCCATTTATTGAAGTGACAATGGATTGAAATGTCGTACCGACAAATGATGTAATTGAGGTCGAATGATGAAATTGTCTTTCTTGTGATGGTGATTATAGGGATGGCTTCAATCCACTTTGTGAAGTATTTTGTAGTTGTAATGATAAACTTGTGTCCATTCGATGAAGGTGGATGGATTTTACCAACAAGATCTAGTCCCCACTTATAAAAGGGCCATGTTGATGTAAAAGTCTAAAGTTCTTATGTTGGTGTGTGGATGAGGTTGCCATGAATCTAACACTTTTGACATTTCTTGACAAACTAGAAAGACTCCTCCATTTTTGGCCAGTAATATCCTAAATGAAGGAGTTTCTTGGCTAAGGTTAAACCATTTGAATGAGTTCTGAAAACACCCTCATGAACTTCCCGTAAATCTATTTTAGACTCATCATGTTCTAGACATCAAAGGAGAGCTCCATCAACACCCTGTCGATATAGTACATCCGAAATAAGAGTATGTCGGGTGGCTCAGCGAATGAATTTTTTTTAATTTCTTGGCGGAGGTTGGGTGGAAGGGAATTATTATCACTAGGTGAGTATAAATTTCACCACTGATTGAGGCATTGTCTTCTGACTGGGTGACATATAACGGGACTTAGTATGCGTCATGGTAGGAAATAGTTGTTCCACCAAGAACTCATAACAAATTCTCTTCTCAGGAATTTGTAACAAGGAAGAAATAGTGGCCATGGTGTCAACGACTTTATTGTCCACTCTTGAAATTTGTTCAAATTTGATATCCATGAAGTATTTATTAAAATCATCAATCATTCTTTTGTAGCGCATCAATTTGTCGTCCTTTGTTTGATAATCATCATTGACTTGGTTAATGACCAACTGAGAATCTCCATATACTTGCAATTCTATAATTTTCCATTCTACAACTATTTTAATGCTAATGATTAATGCTTCATACTCTGCCATGTTGTTGGTACAAAGGAACATCAATCTGTATGATTTTGGTATGGTATGTCCTTGTGGGGTGAAAAATAAGATTCCTTCCCCTCATCCATGTTGGGTGTGTGATCCATCAAAGTATAATGTCCACTATTTTGTAGACAACGTAAGGATATCAACATCTAGAAATTCAATGTGTAAAGAATGATCATCTAGTAGAGGTGCTTCAACTAAATAGTCAATGATGGCTTATCCTTTTATTTCCTTCCTATCCACATATTGGATGTCAAATTCATTGAGTATCATAAACCACTTGGCTAGTCTTCCAGTTAGGTTAGCTTTGCTGAGAAGGTATTTGAAAGGATCTATTTTGGCTATCAACTTGATGGTGTGAGTTAGCATGTAGTGCCGAAGTTGTTGGGTAGCGAACAGTACTGCCAAGAAATCCTTTTCAATGAATGTATAATTTATCTCATAGCCATTTAGAATTTTGCTAATGTAGTAAATTTCCCTTTATTTTCTTGTTGGATCCTCTTGTGCTAATAGGGCTCCCAATGATACCTCAGTTGTAGCAATGTATAGCAAGAGTGGTTTTCCTTTTGCTGGTGGTACTAAGAAAAGTGGATTCATTAGATATTGTTTCAATTGGTTGAAGGCTCGTTCACATTTCTCATCCCATCAGAAATAAACGTTTTTGTGTAGCAGGTGAGTGAAAGGATGGGTCTTGTCTACTAGTTGTGAAATAAATCTTTGGATTGATTGGAACCTTCCTTGCAGAGATCTTAGTTGACTAATTTTTTTGGGTGGTGGCATTTCCATGATATCCTTAAAATTTTCTTGGATCTACCGATGCCTTACGGAAACTATGTATCTAGGAGTTTACCGTTGGAGTTAACTCAAACACACATTTCTTTGGATTTAGGCGTACATTGAATTTCTCCGGTCTAGTGAAGGTGCGTACCAGATTTTGCGTTTCTTGGGTTTTGAAAGCTGATAAGATCATCCCACGAGGTCTTCGCGAAGGGCAAAGCATATATTGAAAATGGACGGCGGCAAACCGGCTGCATTGCTGAATGGAGCCGGCGGACACCAGCGAAGTATTTCCGCCGCGGAGCGCCGATCTGGAGCCGGCACGGACGCAGGTTATTAACAGGCCGGCATGACTTATGCATGGCGTAACCGATCCGCCATGGTGTTCGGTGGGAAAAACCTTTGGGACAGGCGGGATGACGAGATGGTACCGAGGGATGGTATTTCAGGGTTTGGGAATTGACTGCGGCGGTGGGATCACTTTCAAACGCGAATAATGTTTTGGAGTGCTGGGAATAAATGCTGGCACCAAAACTCTGCCCAGCACCAATAAGGCAATGCCATGGATGCATTTTCCTTAGTTTCTACTTGACTGGTTTTAATCCCGATGGTAAGGAGAGATGATGCATGATGAGTTTTGGATCAATCCCTGGCATGTCGACATATGACCAAGCAAATTTGACATATTTTTCTATGAGAATTTTGAGGAAGCTTGGTTTTTCTTGGTCTGTCAAAGATGTCGCTAGATGTATACTTTTCACTGTCTCTTCACTGCCAATATTGACAGACTGGGTGGGTTCAATCAACACCTTTGATCTTTCCTGAAAGTGCTCTGGGAGAGTATCAAACCTTCCATCCTTCAACGCCTCAGAGAGGTTTTTGCCATTGGATGCGCTCTTTGTTTTTACTTTTTCTGGATCTGATACTGCCATTGAATGGTTTTCACCATCAGATATATTTGTTGTATTATTCATTTTGCAGCTGGAAGATTTGATACTCCCCTGTTTGGAAGCTTCATTACGATGTTCAATGGTGGAATCTATTTCTGGATTGTTGGCACAAAGGAAATTAATGATGGCATCATCATTTGAAAATGTAGGGATATCAAATGGTTCAATTTGGTCCCAATCTATGAGTTCAGGATGTATTAGGGGTAAGAAGTCACCAGACTGTTTAAGGTCAAAGATGGTAAGAGTCCTGATGGTGGTGTCTTTGATTTTTCCAATAGCAAAATCAAGGTCTATAAGGTAACTTTCCTGCAAATTATCTATTTCACTTCGAGTTGAATCATCTATGCTGGAATCATCAACGTGTTGCGATCCCAATTCAAGTGGTCTAGAACCTAAACCTTGTCCCTCTTTGAGTAGGGGTGCATACTTATGTACCACATCAATGTCCTTGTCATGACAAGACTCTTCTAATAGGGAATCCCACTCATATTCATTAGAATTAGTTTCATGATCATCACTAGCTTGTAACAACAAGATTCTTTCAACCACCTTATGAGTCATCTCTTCTTTTGTATCCTCTTTATAACCCAACCCAGTCTTGTCTTTTGGATTGATTAAGATTGGTTGAATGGGTTCTACAATTCCTTCTTTCCTTTTACCTATAGGGCCTTTTCCCTCATATCCCATTTTTTCCAAGATAGTGAAGCCTTTTCCATATTGTGTTGTTTGTACATTTGTAGTTTCTGCTTGAGATTCTTCTTCATCCTTATAGAGCCAATTTAGAATATCTTTGTATTTTTCTTCATCAAACCTAGTGCTTTCTTTTATAAACCGACCATCAAATTTGGTAACTGGTTTGTGATGTTTGTTGTGTTGATGTTGAGGGTTGTCCATATGACTTTGGATAAGAGAATTGTGAAAGACATAGTGATCGTTCAATGAAGTATTCACCAAAACCTTTATCTTTGACCTGGACCTTCTTCTCAAATTGTTTTGATAGAGCATTTAATTGGGCTTCATGGTTTGAGGATGTGGATGGAGAAAATTCTTATTTCTTCTCAGACTGTTTAGACATGGAACTGGATTGACCTTCATGATATGAGGAAATGACCAATAGTTTGGATGAAGAACTTGGCTGGCTCTGATCATTGGAAGGGATAAAAATGGAAGCTTCTCTGTTATGAGGCACAAAGACATCTTGGACAAATTTTAGGGTGTTACAATACTGAGGGCTATTTGAATCAGCCGAGATGGTGATTTCTTGGCCACCACAAGGGAATTTCAGATATTGGCGGTATGTTGAAGGGACCACTTGCATTTCATGGATCCATGGGCGACCCAATAGTATGTTGTAACTCAAATCCTTGTCTAAGACTTGGCATATTACATCTTTTTGAATTGGTCCTACCTGAATAAGATAATCAATCCTTGTGAAGGCCTTTCCTCATCATCATATGCTTTTATTGTAATCTTTTTCTTTGAATCAATTGCATTCTCAAAGAATCCAAAGGCATGAACAAGTTTTAAAGTACATATATTCAGGCCGACTCCTCCATCTATTAGGATGCTTTTGACACGATGTTTATGAATTAGGACTTCAATATGGAGAGCAGCATTGTGGGGATGAGAAATAGATGCGTCATCATTTTCTGAGAAGGATAAGCAATGTGGCGCAATCAAATGTCCCACCATGGCTTCAAATTTATAAACTTCCAGATTTGTTGGTACTGTTGTGTCCACTGGGGCTTTTTCCAAAATCTCTTTGTGGGCGGGTGAAATCTTGAGCAATTCCAATATTGATATTTGTGCAGGGATCTTTTATAACTGGTCCACTATGTTGTATTGATTGGACAAGGCAACGGGTGTTTTAGATGAACTTCCTTTTAAGACATATTTGGCTTGTGCTCTCGTGGTTGTATTTACTGTTACGTTGTCTTGTTTCCCATTGATTTTAATGACATTGATTTGAGCATCATTTGCAGCCATATCTGGTTTGATGTCATTGATTTGATTTTCAAGGATAATGATGTCTTGTTCTTGTTCAATTGGAGTGTCATAGATTGGATCATTGGCTGCAATAATGTCTTGATGGTCATTGGTTTCAATGGTATTCATTTGATCTTTTGCTGCTAAGATATGATTTATGATAGTATCATGGACATATTTTACATTCATTCCCTTGCTGTTTGTTGTAGAGGACTCCCCTTTTTCATAATTCGGTAAAGGATTTTTAAATGCTCCGTGATCGGTGTTTGTTTGGAGTCCCTCTATTCGTATGACCTTGTTATCTATCAAATCTTGTATTTTATATTTCAATTGCATGTAGCTATTTGTTTGATGGCCTTTGTATCGGTGAAATTCACAGTAATAGGCATCATTCCACCATGACGATTTTACTTTTGGTTCAAAGCCTCGAGTGTCAGGTAGTGTTATGAGGTTATTTTCAAGAAGTTACCTCAATGCAGATTCGTGTGATTGACCCAAAGGCATAAATTTTCTGTGGTTTGATTATGTTTGATACAGTGGAGGTTTGGACATGGTGTTACTTTGATTGTGGCCATTTTGATTATTAGGTGGGTTGACATTTTGATTAGTGCCTTGATTTATGTTTTGATCGGTCTTGGTTGTGGTTCCTAATAGATTAAAGACTGGTTTAGCATTATGTGTTTCAGTGGCACCATCGTTGGCATTCTTGTTCCTTGTCCAAAATTTGGGTTTCTCATTGTTGTGATGGTTGGAAGAGCTAGCATTGATTGATTCTTCATTGTGAATTTTCAATACCCCTCTTTTGACTAAGGCTTCTTCAATTTTGATACCGTTTTCTACCATCTTCTCAAAGCTAGGGGGACATTGTAATTGCAACCTATAACTCATTTCATTGTTAAGGTTATCAATAAAAATATCCATCTTTTCTTGTTCGGGTATGGGACGAGCATATCAAGCCAATAACGTTCTCCACCTTTGTAAGAATACGAGAAAAGATTCTCCTTGTTTTTGTTTGGTATTACAAAGATCCTTCATTGTTATCTCATGTGCAATATTATATGAATATTGCGTGATGAATTTTTTGACAAGTTCTTCAAAGTATTTTATGCCTGGTTGTAGTTTTGAAAACCATTCCATTCAATGGCCTCCCAAACTAAGAGGAAAAAGTCTCATTAAGTATGTGTCCTCATGAGCAAACTCAAGACTCATGGTTCAAAACTCTCTCATGTGATCTATGGGGTCAAATTTCCCATTGTATTTGTCATATTTTGGTAAGTCACAATTTGGGGGAAATGGTATCATGTTTAACTTTCTATCAAATGGATAGGGACAAATATCTTTCAATAAGTATCTTTTGGTAGCCCCTCCTTGCATGTCTTACAATTGTTGTTGAAGGTTCTTCATTTGAGTTGTTAGGGTAGCCATTTGATCTATGTTTGGTGTTTCAATTTTAGTTTTCTTTGGGGTTCCCTTCAATTTGTTGACATCAAAATCATTTGATAATTTGACCCATTGATTTGCTAACATTAGAAGGTATTTTTCCCCATCCTTTTCAAAGACTTTTTCTAGGAATTTATGAAATTTGGGATCTTGGTTTGCTTGTTCTATTTCCTCCTTTGTTATTTCTTCTACTTCATTTTAAGGAATTTTGTGAAAGGGATTTTCTTCTGGTTCACCCATGGTATTTTGAGGTTCAAGTTCCTTTTCCTTAAGTTTTTTTCTTTTGGGATCTTGTTAAAACGGGCATGCAAGTGATGAAGGTTTGCTAAATTTTGATCGTTATTTGAGAGTGCCAAAGGAATACCTAGGTCGAATAGAATTATGAATTCTATTGATGTAACCAAGGTGATAAAATTTGATGTAAAGTGTATTGTTTCGAGATGAAGGATGATAAATCCTGATGGGGAAACTCAACTTGATGATCAAATTTTGGGTTTTGATGATGATTGGGCACTTTTAGATGTGTGATCAAATTTTAGGTAAATATTGAATTTCTCTAATCATGGGGTCTCAAATGGATGTTCAAATCTTTGGAAAAGTATTGGATTTTGGCAATAGTAAAGCGAATACAAGTTGGGGTTATTATTTGAAGCTTTTCTATAGAAATTGAAGAGCAATCTGTCTGTAAATTCATAAAGTGTTGAGAGAAATTTTTGATGAGCTTTTGGACTAAGAGCTATGGACTTTTATTTTCAAATTTTAATATTTCATGAAATCATTGGATAAAGAACATGTTTAGCCTCTATTGTTCCTGAGAAATTATTTTGAATTGGATTTTTTTTCTAAATCTAGTTTTAGAATGTCAGATAGGAGTCAAATTTAGCTCTTTGGTTATCAATTTTGGTGAATGTGTCGTACTAGTTAGTGTATGCACTAAAAGGAAGATGCACTATAGCATGGATTGGATG
>VDFB02025984.1:0-37949 GCA_007258455.2 Sequoia sempervirens
GAGAGATCTTAAAACTCAACATGAAACAAATACTCATCCCATTAATTTAGGAATGAATGATGCTCCATGATTTGCATGAATGTAAGAGTGCACTGGGAGTCTTCTCTATCTTCTCATTACTTCTTCAAAAACTTCTAAAGCTTTTAGGAGCTAATTGCTTCAAGTGTCTAGAGCTCTTTGTTGCAAGTGTTTATGAAGCTCCTTCTTACCATGAGTTATTTAATAACTCATTTATATGCATTATATCATCTTAAACACTTCATGGAGATATATTAGAGGCAATTTGGATCATATTTAATTACTAAAAATAAATTAAACATTTACTTTATATTTCACTTTAAACAAGCTAAATAACTTTCAATCATTACTCAAATCCATTTTAACACTAATGCATTAGGAAGAAATAGGTGATTTTTTTTTAATAAACATGAGATACTATATGGTCTCATGAAGAACCATTATTTTTTTGGCTAATCTCCTTCATTACACTCAGTTCCATTGCAACAAACTTTAGTGTCATTTTGTCAATAAATTTTCATACATGTCCATTAACTTAAGATCCATTTACACAATTTAGATTGATGTATTTTTAAATAACTTATTGATTTGCTCAATTTACATCAAGATGTCAATGGGTCCTTGGTATATTGGTGAAACTAAAAGGTTCTAAATGAGCCCACCAGGGATCAAGTTTTGTTGATTGCAAAGGCTCTAACACCGAAAAAGGGATGAGGTCAGGATCATGCCCTGGGTGAATTTAGTGGAATGGATACCCCTAAGTCCTTGGCTCTTAGCCGAAGAGGCTTAACCCAAGAAGGCTCATGCTCTGTATCAGGTAGTGAAAAATAATTTGTGGATGAACTCCATTAAAAAAATAAATTAATCGAGATGATTGATGTACTTTCTTATATAATGTGGAATTAGTAATGGGTTTTTTTCCTCCTCTATGAACATGAATTTTGTAAAACTTTTTTTTATGAATCACTTTACAATATAGTATTAGATGACGGTTGGGGTTTATGATCATTTATTTAGTAACATATTGGAGGGCACAAAAAACTATGGCATCAATGACTAGAAAAGATTAGTTATAAACATAGAGTTAAAGTTGATTGAGGGGATTGGTGTTGCTTATGACTTATGTTCATTGGCTCAAGGTTTTAAGAGAGAATATTTAAAATTTATTATAAATATAGATAAGTTTATGTATCTTTCTATGCCATTAAAAGTATCACTCATTTTTATAATTCTTCCAATGATTAGGGCTTATTGTGAATTCAATTAATGTAAAAAAATATTTTGTAGTAGCTTAATATTTCACTCATTTATCTTTTTATTAAAAGTTATATCAATTTCAATGGTTACGTTTTATGATGTTTTATTGAATAGTAAAAATAAAATAAATAGGTGATTAATTCTCTTTTTATTTTTATTTGAAATTAATTTATCAAAATTAATTAGATTATTATATTTTAAACTTTATTTCCTTTCTAATTTAGTCATAAATTTCTTGTAATGTTATTCACCTCACTAAATAAGTGGATGATAGTGACCACTAAATAAGTGGAAGAGTTAAGTTGTTTTTCTTATTTATTATTTAATTTACCCACTGAACAAGTAGATGTGTATAGTTTATTGTAACATCCTGCTATGCAACCCCGAAGGGTAAGAGCCAAAAGAGGACAATATAATTTTATTTTAAAAAAAACATAATAACTTATAGATAAAGTAGTTTCCAAGATGATATACCGACAACTTACATGGCCAAGCATGGCCGAACACAACCCAAAGAAGGGGAATAATCCACCCTCCAGAGAGAATTCAAACAGGAGCAAACATAATAGTTCTAGAACCTTGCTCCTTAACTTCCTACTCTAGAACTTCTAGCTATGGAAGTTCCAGCTACAAAACTTCTAGCTACAAAAGTTCTAGCTATGAAACTTTCAGCTACGGAACCCCTGCTCTGAAACTTCCTGCTCTGGAACCTTTGCTCTAGAACCTTCTGCACTACTTCAAAACCTTTGCTCCGGAACTTTCTACACTGCTCTAGAACCTTAGCAGCACTGCTTCAGAACTTTTGCACTACTTTGAAACCTCTACACTGCTTTGAAACCTTTGCATTGCTTTGAAACTTTGGCAACACTGCTTTGGAACTTCTGCACTGCTTTGGAACCTTTGGCAGCACTACTTCAGAACTTTAACCACTACTTCGAAACCACTGCACTGCTCTGAAACTTTGGCAACACTGCTCCAGAACTTTTGCATTACTTTGGAACTTTAACAATGCTACTCCAGAACCTTAATAGCGTTGCTCTTGAACTTTGTAGTAGTGACACAAAAAAGAAAAATAGAGGGTGGCAATGCTTCGAAACCTTTGTAGCCACAACACAGAGCATTAAGAAAAGGTGGCGATGCTCTGGAACTTTTGCAGACTAAAACATGAAGGAAACATATAACCAGAATCTATCTTGTTCACAAGGAAAATATTGAAGAAAAGCCATAAAGATCATCAAAATACAAGCAAGCCCGATACCAACATTGGAACTTGTAAAACAAACGTAAATCACCACATTTCTTCTCATTAAATTATATGAATACATCATTTTTCTCAAGAGAGTACGATATACATAAAGAATAATATATGAGTACAATAGCATAGGCATGAATAAAATATACCCATTAATAAAATAGCACAAGAGTGAACAACTCCAACTTGTGCTCTAGTAACCTGTACGTCGGTCCCCAATGGCGGTGGAAATGCCTCCCTACCATGTGGACTCAAAAGAGGCCACCCCACCATGCTTGGAGGTAGTCACAAGGCCCAAGCAACAAAAAGGAAAGGGTAACAAATGGCCAACACTCACATCAGACATAGAGCAAACATGAATATAATTCCTTAAGCCAAAGTCACAACAAGAAGATGCACATACAATAACATGTCAGGTGCTAGTCATGACTACAGAGGTATAGGTACTAAAGTGTGGACTGGGGGAAATGTCATCATGTGTGCTCAAAAGAATGGCACCACATGAAATCAAGTACATCTCTCCTACGGATGAGTAAAACTCAAACGTGCCTGAATCAATGCCCTGCAGACGGATAGGCCTTCTCGTTTATCCAAACGAGGAATCCATAACAAAAGTGAAATAGAAGAAAAGCTAAAAAATCCATTATAAAATGTTCTTAAAATAGTCAAACAAACATTGCTGCTAATCATTCAAATAGCGGATTTCAATCATGAAGTAGAGGCATAAAATTTACATAAGAATTCAAAGTGCCTGGATTAAAATTCTAAACCCGACCCAATTCAGATTTTGGCATTCTAATTTGGAATCCACCATCAATTTCTGATTTTAAGACCCATAATGAGGTGTTGTACTTAAATATGTCATTTAACGCAAGGCTGGGTAAAAACATGAAAAAAAGAAAGTGTCCAGATTAAAAATCGGACAGAGACCTAGTTCGTATTTCGACATTTCTACATGGAATCCAATTTTATTTTGTATTTATAACAAACGGTTAAAGATCAACATAAAAAAACATCATTTAGAAGAAGGCACAAATTTTTCCCAAAAACAAAAGTGTCTAGAATAAAATCTACCAAAGACCCAATTGAGATCTTAGCATTTCTACTTGGATTCCATATTTATTTTTCATTTTAATAGGTTGTAAAAGAGCAGCAATGAAAAATGTTTTACCAAGCGACACAAATTTTGGCCAAAAAGGAAAGTGTTCAAAATGCATTTTGGACTCCAACCCAGTTAAGATTTGGACATTTTTAGGTGAGTCCCAAAGTTGAATTTGAGTTTAAAGTGGGAGGATTGAACAGATTTATAAAAATCTTAGATTTCCCAAAAAAAGAGAAACAATAACTAGGTTGAAAAGAAAACTCAACCCAAAAGCCATGACAACACCCAGAGCAGCAAAATAAAAGTACCCACATACATTTCTAACTCAGAAATTCAAGAAATGCACAAGAGAATACCTCTAATGTCTGCCCAAATTCTGAAATGAAAAATTGCTCTGCTTGTAAGGCACGACTAGATTCCAAAACAGAGCAACAAGACAATATAGCCATGCTGAACCTCCAGAGCCACTGCCCACAAATTTCTTCTTGAAAATTCTCCATGATTCTTCCACACTCAGTTGCCCCAATTGTGGGGATTTCTCCTCTTTCCCCAAAATCAAAATTTTCTTCTCCAAAAGATAACTCCCCCAAAATAAAACATTCTTCTATTTTATATTTTCTTCTCTCCAAGGATAATCCTCCCCCAAAACAAAAGAATAAATAAAAAAAAATATAAGTATTCAAAACAAGGTTGCTCCCTTATTTTATTTTCTCCCCAAAACAAAATAAAATAAAATCAGACATTTGATAAAATTAGCTATTAAAGCTCCCAAACAAAAATTTAATAAAATCATTTAAATTTTTTGAATGAAATATATCATTCTCTTGAATGATCAATAAAATAATTTAAAATAACATATTTTAAAATCTCATGGGTAAAACCATTTAAATTTCCCATCAATTAAATACTATAACATACCATATTTAAAATCATAAAAGATGCCAACAAAAATGCATCATAACACTGACAACCAAAATAAATAGCCATATAAAAGATTCACGAAAACCATAACAAAATACCTTAACAAGACATACTGGTAAAACACATATAACTAAAGGGTGTGCCGAAACATACAGTGGAAAGGTGCTCCAGAACATACGGCTGAAAGGTGCTCTGGACGTTACCGTTAGGTAACCAGACGGTAATACATCAATAAGGAAAACACTACCCTAATAGGGTATAGTGGGCTAGGGTAGGGGGAATTTTGGCCTATGACTACCTCCAGTAACCACCATCAGGGAAGGTATGCTCAGACCTGTGAAGCCATGTGGAGTCGGTACCTGGTACCTGCAACATACACACAACAAAGTACCTATGCATATACATATATATATAGCTGAAGCACGTACTACATCCTGACTGTAGTTAGCTACCATGTATATATCAATTAGTTGCATCATCATAGGTAATCATGATAACCTTTCACTTAATCAACAATATCTAACCTCATTATCATAACATTTAACATTTAGAATATCAATTCAAAATCAAAATACTATCTTACCAAGCTGAAGTTAGAGAGGTGTTACATTTATTTTCCCTCCAAATAAGTGGATGGAACTCACCACTCAATAAGTGGAAGAGCTAAAATGTTTTCCTTTTCTTATTATATAATTTAACCTGTAAAAAAATAGATGTGCATAATTTATTCTTTTCCACTAAATAAGTGGTTGATATAGTTATTTTTATATCACTTAGTAACTTTAGTTTTCCTAGATACATAGTATGCTCTCACCTTGCCTTTACTAGGATCTTAGTGTTAAAAAATTATAAAGGAAATTCAATATAAAATCTCTTACACTGTATTCTCACAACTCACCTCATTGAGGATCTTCATAATCAAAAAGTGGAAGGGAGGTTATTCTTTTCATTAATTCCTTCCTTAGTTAGAAAGCTTTAATCTAGAATTGAAAACCAAAAACCAGTAGCATTTGGTATCAATGGTGCCTTTGGCTCACATTTACAGGTAATGTCATTGTGCTTTGAGCTACCGTCTATAGCCTGACACAATTACAACAATGATGTATATGAAATCATCCCTCTAAATCACCATGGATTTATAAGAGACATTTGTTTCCTTATGATCCAAGGGATATAAGATCTCTCTTGGATCAAAAATCTAAAAAGTTAAATCAAATGGACCTTAATCCACTAGTACAACCTTGAACCCATTAAAAGATTCAAAATATTATTTTAAATTGACATGAATATGAAATTATTATTTAGCTCTAATAGTCTCAAGTGTGACACTATCTTTTTAATAGGGATTAGTTGTTTTAGACAAACAAGTAATAGTCATGATGACTATATACTTATAAAAATTACTTCCCTTCATGGGTGGAAATCATAGAGGAACTGTCTAGGGAGAAGAGGACCTAGAAAAGGCTACATATCCACATAAAGTTTCACATCAAACTTAGAATAGAATACAAAACTACAAACATTATTCCTTGATCCCATTTGGAAGTAGGGTATGTAGGTAGTCTAGGAAACATAGGAAGTTCCCAGTACTCAAGCATTTGAGGATTGGCATAGGCCATGCTTATATTGAGGTAATAATATTAGTAAAATGCTAAAAAAAATGATCTTGAAGAAGGTTTTAAAACTCTAATGTATAGACATGTTCAAATATGACCTTCATACTTAGAACGAAACCCAGATGGTTTCACTTGATTCCTCGAGGTTAGGGTTGAATTTTGAGTTGGGTCTCAAGTCTACTTATTTATTTATATAATTCTAAGGATAGTGACCTCGATGCAATTTAATAAGTGTAGTCCTTAGTAAGCAATTCAAGATACGAATGAGCCCAATGAGTCCAAGTCTGGCTATAGCATAACTCTATTCTAAATAGCTAGAAGCCTACCCTATTTGGGTAGATGTCTACTCATTTGGACAAATGGCTTTTGTGTATGGACGAAAGTATTTGAGTATATAGATGAAATGATATATAAGGAGTTAATTTTCAAAAGAATTTTTTTTTAAGAAACATGTAATTATGGGTTGAGTTGTTACATGTGGTATCAAAGTATGGTTCAAAAATAGGCCTAGAGCCTGCTATGACACATGCAATCTATGATGAAATAAAATTTTATGATAAATTTGGAGTTTATGTTTAAAACAAGCATTAATTTTTTGAAAAATGTGAACCACAAGAATATTGGTGGAAAGCACACTTGAGTAACCATTGCTCAAACCACCTCAAATCCAAAAGAGAATAATAATAATGAAGCATGAGGGGCAACAAAGCTAGAATTGAAGCTATAATAAATATTTTGATAGAATAAAGAGATAATATTAATTCCTTGGAACAAATAGTACAAGACCTTATAACAAGGAAAAGCAACATTGAAAACATAATTGAACCCAAGAATGATAACCCTTCCAATAATCAACAAGGAAATGTGAGAGATATTTCAATTCCTAGGAGGAAAGATAATATCACGGAATTATCTGGGGACTTGATGAAAATCACACCACCTATGTTTGATGCAAAAAAAATAGGGGAGGGGGTAGAGAATTGGTTAAATAAAATGGAAAAATAATTTGAGTTAAAAAAATCAATGGAACAACAAAAGCTTTATGACCCAATCCTATCAACTCATTGGAGAAGCAACCAATTTATGAACCAATACCAAGGAACAAAATGGATATAATAAGGAAATAATTACATGGGATAAATTTTTTATCATTTTCATAAAAGGTGGTTACCCCAATTATTTTTTTATGAAAAAATGGTAAAATTTCACAATCTCTAACAAGGGTCACTAAAGGTTCAATAATACTAGGATAGGTTTTCCATGTTGAAGTATGTACCCATGTACCAAAAGGATGAGAAAATTCAAAAAATAAAATTTATTTTGGGGTTTAATACCAACACAGGGGTGGAGACAGACTTTCATGAACCTAAACACATGAATGATGTGCTAGAAAAGTCTCTTAAGAAGGAATTAAAAATACAAACAAAAGTAGTAGCAAGAAAAAATTTCCAAGACAATAGGAATCCATCCTTTAAAAGGAAGCAAGAATTGAAGAGGAATCCTAACTTCAACAATAATAAAATGAATAATTCATTTGAAAGAACACCACCACGGAAACAAAATCAAAGGAATGGCTACAATGAAAATAATGGAGGAAATCATATTTAGAGGAATGGGTATAGTGGAAATAACTAAGGTAATCTTAATAAAACAAAATTTAATAGGATCAATGAAGTAAGAAACAACCCTACAAATCAAGTGTAATCATGGGCACCAAGAGAGTGCCTAATGTGTGGGGGAAATCATTACTCCAGAGAATTTCCAAGCATGTAGAGTCAAATCAGATCCAGAAAACCACAACAAGGACCCCAATAGAGGATTCATGTAATAGATAGAAATTGACAATATAGGTATCTAAATGTACCTACAGAGACTACATGTACACTTTTCAAACAACCAATTTCAATACTAGTTGATATGAGATCATCTAAATATTTTATCTCTCAAGAATTAGTGAGAAGAAATTCATTAAAAGTTATTCATATGGAATCATCATGGATAAAACTTCACCATGGGTATAAGGTGACTAGAGAAGTAACAAGTCTTTATCAAAGGCAAGAGTACACATTCCTAGATTTGAAACAAGGGTGGATTTTTATGTGCCACCTCTAGGGTCATATGTTGTAATCATTGGGATGAGTTGTAGTACCCCTCCATTTATGCTTATGTTTTCTGTTGATACTTTTTCATACTGTGAGACTTATGTTGTTTTGTTGGATACTTGGATCGCTGGTTTTGAGCGATGATGGATTATTGTGTGACATGATGATACTCTGTGTGATGTTTATTGCTTTCAGACATGATTTGATTTAGTGTAGATGTTTACTTTCAGTTGTTTATGGATATGCACATGTTTATGATGGACTAACAATATTTATTGAGTCAGTCTTCTGTGAGTGTATTGGTGTGGAGAACAGAATCACATCACTTGCTTGCGAGTGCCCTGCGATATCTGTAATTTTCTCCGCACGGTGTGCCTGTTTAATGTTTTATATATATATATATATATGTATGTACGTTGTTTTCTTGGTTGCAGGATTTGCAGGTACATGACACCGATTCCACCTGTGTAATCAGGTCTGAGCGTGTCAAGACTCAACGGAAATTGTTGAACGGGAGATAGAAGTTAGGTTTATCCCTGTCCAATCTTTAACCTTGGTCATAGTACTTAGTCAGTTTTCAGTTTGGGTCATAGGTTGTTTTGTAATGTGTTCTGTTGGTTAAATCGTTTTGAAAAGGTAAATGTTGGTTATTTTTAATGTTAATTATTGTGCTTTATTTATTGTTATAAAATTAATATTTAAATATAATTGAAATTTATTTACTTGATTATTTAATGCATTAGTTAGTTTAATTAGTTAAATAGTTGGTCTTAAAAGGATTTAACTATTTAATTAAATAAATTAATTAATTAGACTAAATTATTAAGTGCATAAATTATATTTTATTTAAATAAATTAGAATATTAGAAAAATAAAATAAATAAATAAAATGCATGTGGTTTGAAGATTTGATTTTCAAATTTCAAATTTAAATAAATATCTATTTGCATGCAAAAATTTAATTGGCAAAATTTGCCGAGAAAGGGAAGATATTTTTGATAACCTCTTCTCGACAAGTGTGCCAGTGCTTTTATGAGGTTGTTGGAATTTGGTTACGGAGAGGTTATTGTGGATCTCGGGAAAATTGCCAGAGGCAATTCAATCTCCTCACGGGGAAATTATCAGAGGCTTTTGCAAAATTTTCTTACTGTGATAAAATTGAAATCTTTGAGAAGTTGTTATTTCTCTGTTTATTTTGGTTGATTCTGGAATTGGAAGATCCTTCAAAGGATCTTGGTGGTTGGTGATTCTGGATTTGGTTTCTCGGAAAGATTTGGTGGTTACAGGATATAGAGGCTTCAAAGGCTACAGAGATTTTTAGCAAGGAAACAAAGGTATTTTTCTTGTTATTATTATTATTATGAAAATTGTATGTTTTAAACAAAAGAAGAAAACTTGAGAAAATCTAAGATTTCTTGTTTTACTGTATTTTTTCTTAAGAAAATTTATTACAATCTGTACAGTAGAAATTCCCAAAAGAAAAGAAAATTTTGATAAATTCCAGATGAATTTTCTGTCAAAATATATTTTTTTGTTCAATTGAAAATCTGCTGTGAAATTGATTGAGAAATTCTTTATGAAATTAAAATACTAAATGGAATTATTTCTCAGATGTTTTTTGGGGAAAATCTGGTGAAAAGAATTTGTTAAAACACAGAAATTTGCTCAATCTGTTTTAGAAAACCCATGACAGAAATTTATATTAACACAGTATTTGAATTATTGTTGAAAATTTTATATATATATATATATATAAAATGAAGAGAATTATTTTGTGAAATTTTAGATCAAAATTTCTGTCAAAAATTCGTACGGAGTTTAATATTTGAAAACAGTTAAACGCATGAAATTTCGCATCAAAATTTCATTTAAACAGGGGTTTTTATTAGAGATAGCCGCAGGGGGCTACCCCCACGGTCGTCCCCCATGGGGGAGGCAGCTGTGTGGGCAGCGCCCAGCGCTGCCTTCACAGGCAGCGCTAGCGCTGCCAGCACAGCCGTGCCCTTCCATGGAGGGCTCGGCTGTGTGGGCAGCCGGGCCCTGTTTAAATAGTGTTATTAATTTGTAATTCTTTTTTTTAAAATTCACTTTTATGTTTTATAATATGTGGTTTATAATGTATGTTTTAATTTATATAATATATATAATATATTTAGAAATATATATAATATATTTAGAAATATATTATAATATATTATATATAATATGCATTAATACATATATTATATAGTTATTAAATTAATTATTTGTTGAGATAAAAAAAATATATAAAGTTTTTGAATATATAAATAAGAATATATTTGTGTGGGAATTAGAATATAGATTTATAATAGTTCATAAATAAGAATATATTTGTGTGGGAATTAGAATTATAGATTTATAATAGTTCTTCTCTTTTGTGTATATATTTTTATAAAAATAAATTGGTATGAAAGTGAATTATTGAGTTGTAGAAAACTAATTTTGTAATTTCTATATTACATTGCATGTAAAATGAAAAGATGTGAAATATAGAATTTATTTTAATATGAAGTTTGTAGAGTTAGGAAATATTTAAATAAAACAATTTCTTAGTTGCATTAGAAAAGATTTGTTTTAATTATGATTGATTTGAATATTGTGATTCTTGACTAAAATGAATGGATTTAGTATATCCAAAAGGTAGACTTGTATTTGCTTCAAGATATTTTAATTCGAGAATTGGGAAAAAGGGGAATGTCTTTAATAATCAAGTCTTCCAGATCAACTGGTAAAATGGGAAATTGTGCTTGTTAAGTTTAAGTTTCTTGTGTAGTCTAGGGATGTGTACATGGCTTTTGCTTGGTGTTTAACACCTGTGTTATGATCATTGATTGTTGTACGTTTGATCATGTTTGGTCTTCTTAGAGATTTTGGTTATATGTACGCTTTGTATACCCTAAAAGAAAAAACCTAGATTTTCGTGTTATGTTTAGGGGAGTGGCTAATTGTAAGGGCCGACACACAAAGTGGTGTCAGGGTAACTTACAACTAGTTAATTAAGTTAGTGATAACTAAATGACACATTAGATAGAGATTAAAATTTGTAACAAGATATGCATGCCTCGCTTATGACTCATAAGCTACTACAGTTATGAGTATAAGTTGAGAAGGCCTGGAATGGCAAATCGTTGTCTCGTTTCTTCAAAGAGGCATTCGATTCCGCAACTGTATGCAATAGGGGCCGGGTTTCGTAAGAGGTTACCAGGGTAACCCAAGGATTGGGGGCCGGGACCTAGGAAGAAACACCTGGGTAACCATTGCATCATTGTGATGACACTCCACCTAGAATAACAGTTAAACCTTGTATTTGTGTTTCAATCAATTGTCAAAATCTGGAAGCAATGTAACCAATAGTTTGTATGTACTAGTGTCTAGGGTTAGTAGATTAGGTCTAGGTAGCCTTATTACTATCTCCTAGCATGGGGGGTGGACCTACGGGTACCACATGGTTGGGTGGAACGTGCACCTTACTCCGTTGGGTCCACAGTTTGATCGTAGCATTGAGCGCCTCATGGATGGAGAGCTCGCACATGGACTTCCTTTATTCTTTCATCATTGTATATTGTAAACTTGAAATGTAAAATTATCCCTCAAATGTATAAGAGGGGATCATTTGTAAAATTGTATCTATTATTTGAACTACCTCATCAGATGGATGAGCAATGTAATATCATATCAATGCAATGTATGGAAACGTATTTGTACTTTATTATATCTTGTATGAGAATTTAAATTATTATGCAATGTTTACTTTATGTTATGATTTAATTGGGAGCAATGCAAAATACTTAAGTCGCTTATGGAGAACTTAAAGTAGTGTAACGTCGTTTAACCTAAGAATGTATGCATTTAGTTAACATATTATTAATACTTTAAAAAAAAATTATTACACCTTTTTATCACTTTTGCAACATTCTTAGGTTATTAAGACGGGGCATTACAGATTGGTATCAGAGCCAAGGTTACAAACACTGGACGCTCTGGGTAATCTAGAGCCCATTAGGCTGACCTAGTACGTAGTGTCGCAATTGATAACCTTGGTTGAACAGTATCTAAGACTCGTAATTGTCTTGTGTAGGAACATGCCTAGGCGAGGAGGAAGAGGTCATGGTAGAGGTAGAGGTGGAGGCTGTGGGCCAATCCCTCAGGTTACTCCCCCTCCTAGCCCTCACCATAGTGACCAAGCGGAATAGATGGGTCAGAGGAATGAGGGACAGAATCCCGACCAGTCAGCAGTAGAGGGTTCTCAGATACGTCCACTTTTAGAGGAGGTCCTAGCTTATCTTGGACCTAGACAGGTAGATGAGCAAGAGGTTGTGAGAGAGAGGGATAGATCCCTAGGAAGTAGATGACCTGACACATCGGGGATGCTATCATTAGTCTCACATGAGGGATTTATTGAAACCACGATCCTCCTACCTTTGATGGTTGAGGAGGAAATTTGAAATTTGAGACACGGCTCTTTGGATTTGGGTAGATGCTTTGCCATGCACCCTTATGGTAGCAATACGGGTGCGGATCTTGGCTATTATGCACTTGAGAGGATTAAGCCTCTACATGGTGGCCCTGGGGAAGCGAGCTCCACATAGATATTGGTTACGTGTCTTGGGAGATGTTTCGAGAGGTTGAGCAGTTCCTTCCCGAACAGGCGTAAGAGTGATGAGTTCCACGATCTCATCAGTTAGCTGTAAACCTAAGCGTAGGTTCCTGAACTCAGCATTATGCTAATTAGCGATGATGAGCTATGCTAGTACAACATCGGGGGCTTAAGCAGCCGTATCGGTGGTGGTGTCAGTCTTTGAGCCAAAGACTATGGAATCTGGAGAAGGATGTCGCATAGTTGAGGAGAACCTTATTATATGGCTTTAGGTGGGCACATGGGGTGCAAATTGGGAGTGCTCTAGCGGTAGGTTTTAGTCCGCGAGGGTGGGCCAGAGCCGCAGAACAGGTGGTTCTTCCAAGAATAGCGGACACCCACAAAGGGTGGAGCGGCAAGGAGCACCTCAAAAGACAATAACCCTCAACCTCAACAAAGCAGGTCCTCTGTCGAGAAAGGGTCATGGCGGTGGTAGCGGTAATGGCGGTGACTGCTTGAGTGCTCAATCTACGTCATTAGGGGTGGTTTTAGCAGTCAATGCACCTTGGTGGTAGAGAGTTTGGTAGAGCCGCGAGGAGCCGCAGGGTTGTTATTCATGTGGGCAGCGGGGACACATAGCTAAGGAGTGTCAGATGAGAGAGGTCCCTCTTGGTTATGGGTTTTAGACACCGGCTTGAGCCTATGGTGGAAGTCACGGGGAATTATCTGATATATCGTGATTAATGACATGGTGATCACCAGAATACGGTGGTCGAAACTTCAGGTAAGTTAAATGGTGTTAATGTATCTATACTTTTTGATTCTGGAGCCACTAACTCCTTTATTTCACCGACCATTGTTGACCGTTGTGGTCTTGTGGCGGTAAAACAAGGTGGTAAATGGCAAGTTGAATTCACCTCTGGGGTGAAAGTAGCAGTAGATAACTTAGTACATAACTGTGAACTTAAAATAGGTACGTTATCTACCTTAGTAGATTTATATGTTACACCTTTAGGATCGTACGATATAGTACTAGGTATGGATTGGCTAGCATCTCATCATGCTGTAATTGACTGTCGACTTAAGACAGTTAGTTGCATTAATGATTTAGGTACAAAAGTGGAAATCGTAGGTATTCAAAGACCTATCTCTTTGCGGATGATATCTGCTATGCAACTAAAGAGATGTCTGCGTCAGGGATGTCAACTGTTTGCAACAACAGTTACCGATTTAGATGAGGGTGAGAGTCGAGAGGTATCTCTTGACGATCATCCTATACTTAGGGAATTCGCAAATGTGTTTCCCGATGACATTCCTGGAATGCCACCGAAAAGGGATATTGACTTTAGAGTTGACCTAATTCCTGGAGCTGAGCCTATATCTAGAGCTCCTTATAGAATGACGACTCAGGAGTTGGAGGAACTTCGTATTCAGTTACAGGAACTTTTAGAAAAGGGTTTTATTCATCCAAGTGTTTCCCCTTGGGGAGCACCTGTCATCTTCGTAAAGAAGGATGGATCTCTTAGGCTATGCATTGACTACCGTCAATTGAACAAGGTTACGATTAAGAACCGTTATCCTTTGCCTAGAATCGATGATCTTTTTGATCAAGTTAAGGGAGCTAATGTGTTCTCCAAAATTGATTTGAAATCTGGTTATCATCAATTATGAATAGCTGAAGCATACATTCATAAAACTGCTTTTCGAACTCGTTATGGGCACTACGAATTCACAGTAGTAGCCTTTGGATTAACGAACACACCATCGGTATTCATGATTTTAATGAATGGTGTATTTCGTACATACCTCGATCGCTTTGTCCTGGTATTTCTCGATGACATTTTAGTCTATTCGAGGAACATGAAGGAACATGAAGAACACTTGAGACAGGTATTGCAATGTTTAAGAGAAAATCAATTGTATGCAAACCTGAAGAAGTGTGACTTCTTTCAACCTGAAATTAAATACCTTGGACACGTGATATCTGGAAAAGGTATTGCTGTGGATCCTTCAAAGATCCAAGCTATTGTAGACTGGCCCGCACCTACTAATGTAGGTGAAGTTCGTAGTTTTATGGGTCTAGCTGGCTATTATAGACATTTTGTAGAGGGATTCTCTAGAATAGGTCATCCTATTACTTCTCTTTAGAGGAAAGGGAAGAAGTTTGTTTGGGCAGAACAGTGTCAGTTGGCTTTTCAAACTCTTAAAGAAAAGTTAACTAATGTGCCGATACTTATTGTTCCTAATCCTACTAAGGATTTCGTAGTTTGTGCGGATGCATCTTTAGAGGGTTTGGGAGCAGTCTTGATGCAAGATGGGCGTGTGGTTGCCTATGAGTCTCGCAAACTCAAGGACCATGAATTAAACTATCCTACTCATGACCTAGAACTAGCTGCGGTAGTGCATGCATTAATTCGTTGGAGACATTTTCTACTAGGTCATCGCTTTGAACTTCATACTGATCACCGTAGTTTGCAATATATTTTTACACAACCTAACTTAAATGCAAGGCAAAGACGGTGGATGGAGTTCTTGTGTGAGTACGATTTTGAAGTAAAATACGTTCAAGGCAAAGAGAACGTAGTGGCTGACGCTCTTAGCCGACGTAAACATGTGATCTCTGCTACTACTCTTGAAGTGGATTTGAGAGGTCAAATAGTAGCTGCACTTCCTACTGATAGATTATATCAGGAAGTGAAGTCGAAGATTGAATCGGGTAGACCTTTGGAAGGTCAATTTGAAGGTTATGTCCTAGAATCAGATGGTATATTAAGACATTTAGGTCGTATTTATGTACCACATGTAGAGAGTCTTTGTACATTAATCATGACTGAAGCTCATAGAGCTTCGTATTCAACTCATCCAGGTGTCAAGAAAATGCACGCCGATCTTAAGCAGTTGTATTTCTAGTCTGGTATGAAACGTGATATTGCTGACTACGTATCAAGATGTCTTGAATGTCAGCGTGTTAAAGCTGAGCATCATCATCCTGCTGGATTATTGCAGCCACATCTCATTCCCGAATGGAAATGGGATATTATATCCATCGATTTTATTGTTGGGTTACCTACGTCATCACGTCGACATGATGCCATTATGGTAACTGTTGACCGTTTGACTAAAGTAGCTCACTTTTCACCCGTATGTTCATCATATAATGCTTCATCTGTAGCTAGGATATTCATGGAGGTTATCGTTAGATTACATGGAATTCCTCGTAGGATCATATCGGATAGAGATCATGTTTTCACTTCAGTGTTATGGACTTCCTTGCAACGTGCATTAGGTACACAGTTGAACTTTAGTTCAGCCTATCATCCTCAAACTGATGGTCAAACTGAAAGAGTTAACCAAATATTAGAGGATATGCTTAGGATGTACATAATGGACCAACAATCACGTTGGGAGGATTATTTGTACTTAGTAGAATTCGCTTATAACAACGGATATCAGAGTTCTATAGGTATGCCACCATTTCAGGCATTATACGGTCATCCTTGTTGAACTCCTTTGAGTTGGGATCGACTAGAGGATAGAGTATTATTAGGACCTGAGATGCTTCGAGATATGGAGCAACAGGTTGACCGTATTAGAGAGCATTTGATTGCAGCTCAGGATAGGCAAAAGAAGTATGCTGATGCGCATAGGATTGATCGACAGTTCACTGTTGGTGATAGAGTGTTTCTTCGAGTGCGACCGCAAAAGAGTCCAATCTATTATGGAAAAGGCTCTAAGCTTGCACCTCGTTTCGTAGGACCATTCGAGATCTTAGAGAGAATTGGTCCCGTGGCATATCGACTCGCCTTACCACCCAGTTTGTCTCGTATTCATGATGTTTTTCATGTGTCAGTACTTAGACCTTATCATCCCGATATATCTCATGTACTTGATTGGAATACGTTACAGGTAGAGGACGGGCAGCTGGCTTTGGAGCCCGTGGCCATTCTTCAGCACCGGACGCTCGGTCTCAGGGGTCGAGACGTTAATCAGGTGAGGGTCCAATGGGACCCTAGCTATGAGGCTTCGGCTACCTGGGAGGATGCGACACGCATGAGGGAACTTTATCCCTATCTGTTCGTAGGCTTTCAGGAGCAAGCCTGATCCTAGGGGGGGAGGATGTAGTACCCCTCCGTTTATGCTTATGTTTTTTGTTGATACTTTTTCATACTGTGAGACTTATGTTGTTTTGTTGGATACTTGGATCGTTGGTTTTGAGCGATGATGGATTATTGTGTGACATGATGATACTCTGTGTGATGTTTATTGCTTTCAGACATGATTTGATTTAGTGTAGATGTTTACTTTCAGTTGTTTATGGATATGCACATGTTTATGATGGACTAACAATATTTATTGAGTCAGTCTTTTGTGAGTGTATTGGTGTGGAGAACAGAATCGCATCACTCGCTTGCGAGTGCCCTGCGATATCTGTGATTTTCTCTGCATGGTGTGCCTGTTTAATGTTTTATATATATACATGTATGTACGTTGTTTTCTTGGTTGCAGGATTTGCAGGTACATGACACCGACTCCACTTGTGTAATCAGGTCTGAGCGTGTCAAGACTCAACGGAAAATGTTGAATGGGAGATAGTAGTTAGGTTTATCCTAGTCCAATCTTTAACCTTGGTCATAGTACTTAGTCAGTTTTCAGTTTGGGTCATAGGTTGTTTTGTAATGTGTTCTGTTGGTTAAATCGTTTTGAAAAGGTAAATGTTGGTTATTTTTAATGTTAATTATTGTGCTTTATTTATTGTTATAAAATTAATATTTAAATATAATTGAAATTTATTTACTTGATTATTTAATACATTAGTTAGTTTAATTAGTTAAATAGTTGGTCTTAAAAGGATTTAACTATTTAATTAAATAAATTAATTAATTAGATTAAATTATTAAGTGCATAAATTATATTTTATTTAAATAAATTAGAATATTAGAAAAATAAAAATTAAATAAAATGCATGTGGTTTGAAGATTTGATTTTCAAATTTTAAATTTAAATAAATATCTATTTGCATGCAAAAATTTAATTGGCAAAATTTGCCGAGAAAGAGAAGATATTTTTGATAACCTCTTCTCGACAAGTGTGCCAGTGCTTTTATGAGGTTGTTGGAATTTGGTTACGGAGAGGTTATTGTGGATCTCGGGAAAATTGCCAGAGGCTATTCAATTTCCTCACGGGGAAATTATCAGAAGCTTTTGCAAAATTTTCTTACTGTGATAAAATTGAAATCTTTGAGAAGTTGTTATTTCTCTGTTTATTTTGGTTGATTCTCGAATTGGAAGATCCTTCAAAGGATCTTGGTGGTTGGTGATTCTGGATTTGGTTTCTCGGAAAGATTTGGTGGTTACAGGATACAGAGGCTTCAAAGGCTACAGAGATTTTTAGCAAGGAAACACAGGTATTTTTCTTGTTATTATTATTATTATGAAAATTGTATCTTTTAAACAAAAGAAGAAAACTTGAGAAAATCTAAGATTTCTTGTTTTACTGTATTTTTCTTAAGAAAATTTATTACAATCTGTACAGTAGAAATTCCCAAAAGAAAAGAAAATTTTGATAAATTCCAGATGAATTTTCTGTCAAAATATATTTTTTTGTTCAGTTGAAAATCTGCTGTGAAATTGATTGAGAAATTCTTTATGAAATTAAAATACTAAATGGAATTATTTCTCAGATGTTTTTTGGGGAAAATCTGGTGAAAAGAATTTGTTAAAACACAGAAATTTGCTCAATCTGTTTTAGAAAACCCATGCCAGAAATTTATATTAACACAGTATTTGAATTATTGTTGAAAATTATATATATATATATATATATATATGAAGAGAATTATTTTGTGAAATTTTAGATCAAAATTTCGTCGAAAATTCGTACGGAGTTTAATATTTGAAAACAGTTAAACGCATGAAATTCCGCATCGAAATTTCATTTAAACAGGGGTTTTTATTGGAGATAGCCGCAGGGGGCTACCCCCACGGCCGTCCCCCATGGGGGAGGCGGCTGTGTGGGCAGCGCCCAGCGCTGCCGGCACAGCCGTGCCCTTCCATGGAGGGCTCGGCTGTGTGGGCAGCGGGCCCTGTTTAAACAGTGTTATTAATTTGTAATTCTTTTTTTTTAAATTCGCTTTTATGTTTTATAATATGTGGTTTATAATGTATGTTTTAATTTATATAATATATATAATATATTTAGAAATATATTATAATATATTATATATAATATGCATTAATACATATATTATATAGTTATTAAATTAATTATTTGTTGAGATAAAAAAAATATATAAAGTTTTTGAATATATAAATAAGAATATATTTGTGTGGGAATTAGAATATAGATTTATAATAGTTCATAAATAAGAATATATTTGTGTGGGAATTAGAATTATAGATTTATAATAGTTCTTCTCTTTTGTGTATATATTTTTATAAAAATAAATTGGTATGAAAGTGAATTATTGAGTTGTAGAAAACTAATTTTGTAATTTCTATATTACATTGCATGTGGAATGAAAAGATGTGAAATATAGAATTTATTTTAATATGAAGTTTGTAGAGTCAGGAAATATTTAAATAAAACAATTTCTTAGTTGCATTAGAAAAGATTTGTTTTAATTATGATTGATTTGAATATTGTGATTCTTGACTAAAATGAATGGATTTAGTATATCCAAAAGGTAGAATTGTATTTGCTTCAAGATATTTTAATTCGAGAATTGGGAAAAAGGGGAATGTCTTTAATAATCAAGTCTTCCAGATCAACTGGTAAAATGGGAAATTGTGCTTGTTAAGTTTAAGTTTCTTGTGTAGTCTAGGGATGTGTACATGGCTTTTGCTTGGTGTTTAACACCTGTGTTATGATCATTGATTGTTGTACGTTTGATCATGTTTGGTCTTCTTAGAGATTTTGGTTATATGTACACTTTGTATACCCTAGAAGAAAAAACCTAGATTTTCGTGTTATGTTTAGGGGAGTGGCTAATTGTAAGGGCCGACACACAAAGTGGTGTCAGGGTAACTTACAACTAGTTAATTAAGTTAGTGATAACTAAATGACACATTAGATAGAGATTAAAATTTGTAACAAGATATGCATGCCTCGCTTATGACTCATAAGCTACTACAGTTATGAGTATAAGTTGAGAAGGCCTGGAATGGAAAATCGTTGTCTCGTTTCTTCAAAGAGGCATTCGATTCCGCAACTGTATGCAATAGGGGCCGGGTTTCGTAAGAGGTTACCAGGGTAACCCAAGGATTGGGGGCCGGGACCTAGGAAGAAACACCTGGGTAACCATTGCATCATTGTGATGACACTCCACCTAGAATAACAGTTAAACCTTGTATTTGTGTTTCAATCAATTGTCAAAATCTGGAAGCAATGTAACCAATAGTTTGTATGTACTAGTGTCTAGGGTTAGTAGATTAGGTCTAGGTAGCCTTATTACTATCTCCTAGCACGGGGGGTGGACCTACGGGTACCACATGGTTGGGTGGAACGTGCACCTTACTCCGTTGGGTCCCCAGTTTGATCGTAGCATTGAGTGCCTCATGGATGGAGAGCTCGCACATGGACTTCCTTTATTCTTTCATCATTGTATATTGTAAACTTGAAATGTAAAATTATGCCTCAAATGTATAAGAGGGGATCATTTGTAAAATTGTATCTATTATTTGAACTACCTCATCAGATGGATGAGCAATGTAATATCATATCAATGCAATGTATGGAAACGTATTTGTACTTTATTATATCTTGTATGAGAATTTAAATTATTATGCAATGTTTACTTTATGTTATGATTTAATTGGGAGCAATGCGAAATACTTAAGTCGCTTATGGAGAACTTAAAGTAGTGTAACGTCGTTTAACCTAAGAATGTATGCATTTAGTTAACATATTATTAATACTTTAAAAAAAAATTATTACACCTTTTTATCACTTTTGCAACATTCTTAGGTTATTAAGATGGGGCATTACATCTGACCACTTTAACTTGGTCAAAAATTCATGAAATTTAATTTTTCTTTTTTTAATCCCATAGTATGCGAAGTATAGAATGTGACGCATGTTTTGGATTCAAAAAATGTGATACCATTTGAAAGCTATAGATTTTTTTCAACCAATATATCAATCAGGACTTTAGTCATAATTTGAATAGAAAATGAATAATAATTACTTATTAAATTAAAAGTAAAGCATAATTTATATTTGCAGAAAGTTGTGAATCTCCTTTAAAAACCCTTTTCGTTTGAACAATTTTGAGTAAGAAAAAAGTTGTCAGCCACATACCCATCATGATCCTGCACATACCCTTAAATAATTTATATTATTTAATTAACAAAATCATAAATTCAACATTAATTAAATAAATAAAAAATTTATTTAATTAATAAAATCTTAAAAGGATATTCTTTATTTCTTTCTAAAATCTGAACTCATGTGTATCTAATTAATTTATTTAATTAGATAATTCATCAATTATCCTTCTCATCTTTTTCAGGATTTATTTCCTTTAAAAGAGAATCAAAATATTTCTATCTCTTCACATCTTATCTTATCTTGTTTTATTTCCTCCTTGATCAAATAAAGAAAAAATCAAATCTTATCGAATCTTATCTCCGTCCACATCAAAACTCTATAAATCTAACCTTTCACAGGCCATTTCGATTGAATCTTCTTCTAGCATCCTCACTCTTTCAAAATTGAATCTTCAATCTTCCATCCATCTCTATCTATCATTCTCCATTTGTTATTTTCATCAAGTAGTTATGCTGCTAAATTGAGCAATCAACATTCCTCCAACAATCAACCTTCAAAATATTGCATTCTTATGCAGGTGGAGAAGGGCCATGGAGGTCAATCAAGTTTGGTTTAAAAATTGGTTTGCATGTCCTTTTGTTTATTTTCATTTTCATTCTAGTTGTACTTCATGGTTCTTGATAGGGTGAAAAGATAGTTTATTGTTTTCCACACTAAATCTGATTGATGTTTCCCTATCTACATTTGGCACTCACTGTGGGGCTCGAACCCACGACTTTGCACATTTGTTTGAGGGTTTCTAAAGTTCTTGTAGGTTTTTATGCATCATTTTATGCTTCTGTCAGTGTTGAAATCTGCTAGTGTTTTATGTCTCTAATTCAATGTTTTATTGCCTCTATCAACGTTGAAATTTGCATGCCTCTGATGAATATGAAATCTGCCAGTGTTTTATGTCTCTGATTCAATGTTTTATTGTCTCTATCAACATTGAAATCTTATGCCTATGATGAATATGAAATCGTGCATTTGATTTTCTTTTAAAGTTCTTTCTTTGCGCACATGCAATGCTTTCACAATCATTTTTCTTATCTTCCATGAAAAGATTCGATAGTTTCATTCTAATAGTAGTATGAGCTTTTTCATATTTCTCATAATATCGTTTATGTGTTAAGATTTTTATAAGAAAAAAAAAAGATCTTTTCTTTATACGTTCCCCCTTAATAATTAATCTTTATTTTAAGTTAAGGTAAGTTAGTTTTCATAGAACAAAGTTTATTTGGTAAATTTTTATAGAATGTAATCTAGTTAGTTTTTAATTTTTAAAAATTAGATTTTTAGCTTTTAAGTTTTTAAATTAGATTTTTAATTTCTAGCTTCTAATTTTTAAAATTGTATTTTTAGTTTTAGTTTCTAAATTAGACTTGTTAGTTTCTAATTTTAGTTTTTAAATTAGATTTTAAATTTCTAATTTACATTAGATTTTAATTTCTAATTTATTTTACATTCTAATTTTTTAATTTAGTTAGATTTCTAATTTATAATTTAACTTAGATCTTTTAACTTTTTAATTTAGTTAGATTTTTAATAGATTGCATGTTTTGGGATCTAATATCACTTTTGTTTGCATGTTTGTGTTTTTTTTTCTTGTCTTGGTGACTTGTCAGTGAATCATACGGAGCTCGAAAACCATTTGGATTAGTTACAACATCAATTTGGAAAGTGAAAATAACCAGGTGCACTCGTTTCATCTGCCATCTTTTAATCATTGTTTGCAAACACATTTGGATTTGGGCTCTTCAAATGAATCTTGTCTTCAATCATGCTTCAAAAATTGGGTCTAAAATTAATCATTTTCTTCCATCACATCTTGATTTGCGATCTAAAAAGAATGAGTGCTTCCATTGCTTTCTTGCACACATTTCCTTTCTAAGGGTCAATTAACAACTGTGAGTGTGAATCAAGTGTGTGTGTGATCACAAACACCTCACTTGGTTTTCTTTTGTCAAACCCTTCATAGGAGGCATGTTAGGGGATTTCATCAACCCTTGGGATGACCTCAATCAAAGTGCAAATCGAAAGACACGCTTGTTTGGGAGTTAAAATCTTGTTATTCTTGGCTAAGCCCCAAAGAACTTTATACCTTTGGCAAGTGAAGGTGAAGGGTGGGTTAACCCTTTCTCCTGGCTGTGTGGTAGGATTTTTCTTTCAAATCATTCCTTATTCAACCTTGTGTAGACTAGCTTGAGACCTAATTGGCCATACCCCACTTGACTAGTCATAGGGCTTGTTGATGTGTCTTCCATGTGTGCTTGTTTTATAATCTCATTACATTCTTCAAATTTCAAAATTCAAAGTTGCTTATGTGTCTTGCGTGAGTGATTTATGTTTGTACGTGTGTGATCATTCATTTAAACATTGACATATCAAGCTAAACACCAAACACATAAAGAAAATTCACTCTACATGTTCTTCCAACACATTCATATCCAATCACTTTCATCCTAATCACCCTTCCCACATCCTATCCATTTCATCCTAATCAATCAAGTCATCCAATCTAGTCATTCCACATCATATCCTAATCATCATCATTTCTTAATCCCGTCAACATCATTTTACACCATGCCAACATTAGAAGACCTAGTAACCCAATTCCAAGACCTCCTCAACTCACTTTATCAAGCACCACAACCCTTAGACCAACAAATTATACACGGGATCCAAGGCCTCATCCAACAATTTCAACTTCCAACAAACCAATCACCTCACATGCAACAACTCATAGCTCAAGTCAACCAATTCATTACGGCTTGTCAAATCCAACAACCACAACATCATCCCCTATCCATTTATTATCAACCAATGTCACCTCAACCTTATGTTCCATCCCCTTCTACCTCATACCAATCTAATCCATCCACTTCTTTGTATGTCAATGCCACGTCAACCTATCAAGCCACATCATGACAAACACATGTGAATTTAAGTTCTACCTTGCAACAAGGTCAAACTTCTTCATGTTCTAATGCATCCATTGACAAGGGGAATACTAACCTAGGTCATACACCCTATAACTTTCTCATACCACCATCCAATCAAATTCCCATCCCTAATTCATCATGTCCTAGTCCTAATCCATTGGCCTCTCTACCTTCTAACCCATCAAACTCTTCATTCCACCCATCATCATCTAATCCTCCATCAAATCCATGCCCTAAATTCAAAAATTTCAAAATTAAACCTATGGCATTACCCAAATCCACCCATCCACCTACAAAGGATGTGACCCAAGGGCTACTAGCAAGGAATCAAACATCTCCATGTCATCTAACTCATATGTTGGAACCTATAAAAAAGTCTTCAAACACCATTCCCATTCTTACAACCCCTTCATGTAGTTTCTCCCTTGATCCTATTCAAGTGTCTCCCCATTTGAGACCAAGTCAAGCTCCATCATGTCTCCATGTTTTTGACCATCTAGAACATGTCAAGCCTATTCAAGAGTCATCCCCTTCCACTTCCATTCAAAAAACCCAAGAGTTATGTCAAGAGCATTATCCTAAGCATGAGGAAACATTAACCTCTCATTCTAATCAAGATCTAGGCCCATCTAATGATACCACTCATAACATACTTGGTCCTATTTATGATCAAGCTTCCATCTATGATATTACCTATGATCAAGAAGGCCATGATGATCCTCTTACCCAAATTTTTGCATTCCATGGTCAAGAGCCTATTACTTCACCTATCTATGAGCAAGAAACCTCCATTGCTCCTATCCACCCCCTAGCTAGCCCTATCCATGATCCATCAACATCCACTTCCCTTGATGTGGCATATGCCTCCCAAGCACACATAGAAGATCAAATAAATACCTTGGATCTAAGTGAACACAATGCTAATCAAGATCCTAATGATCCTCCATCACCCACTATTGACCCCATTGCAAGTCCTCCATCATATCCTATTGGTCTTTCCACCCTCATTCATGAATGTTCCTCCTTAGAATAGCAAAAACCATTATCTTCCCTTGCATCATTTTCTCCATCTAATAAGGAACTCATGTCTAGTGTTCCACCTACACCTAGTCCCATTCTCCGTTGCATAATCCAAAACATGAACCACCAAGGTAAAGGTATAGACCTTCATGAACAAGGTATTTTGGATCCCATCCATGTCAAAGTCCCTCCACGCTCTTATGACCTTGGACATACAACCCAAGGACACCAATCTCAAGATGTTGGTACTTCCTCCATGCCTCCTAAGTCCACTTTCCATCATAAATCCTACCATATCCCTAAAATAGTTGTTGCCATCTCTCCTCCATCATCCTACAAATTTCAAAAGCATGTGACCATACACCTTCCACCATCAACTTTTCCACCAGTACTTCTAACTCCTAATATCCCTCCATCCACTTTACCACCATTACTCCCAATACCTAATATCCCTACCATTCAATCCTCTTATCCATTTATACATAGATACCCTAACATTCCTAATCATGACCAACAAATGCACACATTGTCTAAACAAGAAGCTTCCAATCATTCCACCATACCCATGGGATTCAAAAGAAATAATTTCAATGCATCTACCTATAAAGTAAAAAATCCTAAAAATCATCATCCCTTAGGGCATCAATAAGAAAATTTAAAGAAAAATACATTCAAAAAGTTATATAAGCCCATACCTCCAAAAGTAAAGGCCAAAACTAAAATGGTTTGGGTCCCTACAAAAAAGGAAATCAAGTCAAATGAGGCATCTACATCACAAAAATCCCAACCATCCACTTCCACCCCACATTCTCATTCCATTCAAAAGTCTCAAATTCCTAAAACCCACAAGCCAAACAAAAATCATAAAAATACTAGGGCTATGTGGGTACCAAAAGCACTACATCCACCACCTCCTAAGAAAACATCTCTATTGCTTCCTACACCCTGTCCACATCCAAAGCTTCAACATTTATCATAGTGTGTGCAACCATTGGTCATTTTTCCCTTCCATTTCACAACAATTCCACATACCTCCATCTCCTCATCCTTCACTCATTATCCTACATATCTCCCCCACCATCTTCCTATGGTCCATGCTTTTGCATAAAAATTTCATCCATCCTTTTGCACAAGTCCTATACATTCCACATCATAATCCACTATTCCTCATCCATTCTTGAATAAACCTATCATAATCCATCATCTACCTACTCCATCTCCCTTTCATGTCATCCCTTACTGGCATCTATGAGCATAATGACATTTGACATGGTCCATGCAATGACATCCATTCCTAGTTGGACTATGACCTTTCATGCAATTAGAAACTTGAGTCTCTCCTATCCATATTCCCCTTCTCCTATCAAAAAATCCAAAAAGTCAAAAAATAAAAAAAAGAGTAAAGAGAAATCCCTTCATCCAATGGTGAAAACCTGGTAAACAGGCACCCTAGATAAGTACCATGATGAAAACCTGGCAAACAAGCATCATGTGTAGGTTGATCTTCTATGTCACTGACACTTGGGGGCACAATTTCTTATCTATCCAACCTATCATTTTCATGTCATATCATTCTATCTTACTAGCCTACCATCTTTAACCGTCATACATACCTATCATATTTGAGTCCACTTATCCACCCTTGTCCTTTTTATCTTGATGAAGATATAGGGAAAAAAAATTGAAACATGTTTTGGGTATCTCTTGACATACCTCATCCTATCTAAACCAATCATATCATTATCCTATTGTCATACATTTTTTCCAGAAAAATCCTAAGTCTTGTACCTAGAATGGGGCATGCTATTCCTATATGACATAGTCTTTGGAGATCATATCCTTGATCTCTTATCAAGAGCCTTTTATCCCTTATCCCATCACCCACCCTTGCACCTAGGCTTGGTTTTCCCCTTGTCATTGGTATCTAGCACAAAGGCTAGTCAAATTTTCATCCTTTGAGAAATCAAAACATTTCAAAAGTCCAAAAAAATCAAAACATTTCAAAAGTCTAGAAAAAATCAAAACATTTCAAAAGTCCAAAAAAATAAAACATTTCAAAAGCCCAAAAAAATCAAAACATTTCAAAAATACCAAAAAAAGGAAAAGGGTCCTGAAAAAAGATTAAAAAAAATCAAATAGCCAATAAAAATCCAAGCAATAAAATCAAACCAACCTATTTCATCCAATCAACTCAGTCGCATCAATTCAAGCAATAATCCAAATGCAAGTCAATCCTTAGTCCATACAATTCAAGTCGATCAATCTTGTCAAATTATCCAATCACATCCTTTGGTCTTGATCATGATCTTGTTGTAAACCCAATCAATCAATTATCATCATCCTTGTGTTGATCTAGGGATATGCCATTCCCTAAAATGACAACACTATCATCATCAATCAAATTCAATCAATCAATTATCAATCATCATTGTGTTGATCTAGGGATATGTCACTCCCTGCAATCACAACACTATTATCATCAATCAATCCATCAATCAATGGTTTACAGCTTGACAGGGGCACCACCTTGTTTTTTTTTTAATCATTTGTGCATGCTTGCTTGCTTGCTTGCTTGTGTGTGTTATCATTTTTATCTTGCATTTGTATAAAATCCATATCATTCCAGCTAATATTCATATCTTGTGTATGTTGGAGTAGCTTTTTTCACTATCCTTTGCATCTAAGGTCATATCATACCTTTTGTGCATTAGTACTTTAATGCTCTAAGTCTACTTCCTCATATGTCTAGACAAGGTTGTATTACACTGGGGGACATGACCCATCATCACCTTGGTGCATAACGTCTAGTGCTAAATCAGACATCATGGTTACTCTCTTTCAATGCAGCATAATGCATCCTTCACTTCTTCTATCCATTCCTTCATCTTTAGTTCTTAACGCACCCCTTTCATTTCAAGAGCCTACCCGTGTTTGTCCAACCAACTTATCCTCTCGAGGGGGCATCATCATTCCATTATCATCACATCCTTTTCCCCATCTCATCATCATTATCTTATCTTTCCTTCACCATTCATTTTCTTTTACCCATACCTTAGCTTCTTTGAAATGATGTTATTCGACATAAATCTTATCATCTCAAACATCATCTCAAAGAGGGGAAAAATGTAGACACCTAAAAGTGTCCTCTTACAATACCTTGTCACAACATAGCATCATTTGGACACCTTGTATCATGTTTTTCCCTAGGCACCCAGGTCATCACCTAATTAGTTAAATAAATCTTATTTATTTGAATAAATTCAGTTATTCACTTCCTATGCATAATCCATCCATTCGGCTAATGTTAATTAAATAATTTATATTATTTAATTAATGAAATCATAAATTCAACATTAATTAAAAAAATCATATAGTTTTTTAATTAATAAAATCTTAAAAGGATATTCTCATTTTCTTTCCAAAATTTGAACTCATGTGTATCTAAAATTTATTTATTTAATTAGATAATTCATCAATTATCCTTCTCATCTTTTTCAAGATTTATTTCCTGTAAAAGAGAATCAAAATATTTATATCTTTTCACATCTTATCTTATCTTGTTTTATTTCCTCCTTGATCAAATAAGGCAAAAATCAAATCTTATTGAATCTTATCTCCATCCACATCAAAACTCTATAAATCTAACCTTTCACAAGCCATTTGGATCGAATCTTCTTCTAGCATCCTCACTCTGTCAAAATTGAATCTTCAATCCATCTCTATCTATCATTTTCCATTTGTCATTTTCATCAGGTCGTTATGTTGTTGAATTGAGAAACCAACATTCCTCCAACAATCAACCTTCAAAATATTTCATTCTTATGTGGGTGGAGAAGAGCCATGTATGTCAATCAAGACTAGTTTGAAAATTGGTTTGCATGTCCTTTTGTTTATTTACATTTTCATTCTAGTTGTACTTCATGGTCCTTGATCTAATTGATTTTTCCCTATCTACAAGGTCAATCTAACATGGACAAGCTCAGTGATTTGACTATCTCCTTCTCAGCTAGCAGCGAAGCTTACGACTGTTGAGTGGGTCGAACCTACACAACTTACTTTTCTTGTGGCTATGGTTGACATGGCTATGAACATTGTGGAGCTTGTTGCATGTATTGTCCAGTGAGTTTTGGAAATTGTGTTATTGTCTGGCTGTACTTGTGGGGAATTAGTCATTGGAGCATCATTTGCAAATACTACATCTTCTTCTATCCAAGAGAAGAGTGCTTGGTCTAGTGTGATATCCATCTCTTCTTCTAAGGAAATTCCTTGTGTTTTCACTCTAAAGCAAGCATTCCCCATTTTAGGAGATCGATACTCTTTTGTGTTTGAGAACATGCTTTGGCTCCTTTTCTTTGCTATCTTTTGTTGTAGATTTCCCCTTGGAAAATTTCAGGGCATATGGCTATCATTACATGGGAAGCACCATGCGTTCCCATCCTCTGCTAGGTTATTCTACCCTGGGATTAAATCTTTGCTTGGACTATTCTTGATGGTTTGAAGTGACATGTCAACTGGGACTATCTAGTGTGTGGGTGTTGGTTACTGACTTCCTCCTTTTGAAGCTCCTTGATATGCATTCTATTGATAATATGAGCTTCCTCCTTGATAGGTCTGCGTATGAGGCTTCAAAAGTGCTGCTTGCTATCATTAGATGAGGAATAGCTCATTCAAAAAGGACTACATGAGGTTCTTCATATCATTAACATCTGCTACTAACGAAGATGATCCTAATGTGCTTGGTTACACACTAGGGTATATGTACATGGATGGTGGTAATACTGAGATGGTCAATTGTTCAGCAGAGGCGCTCACAGTTGCTTCTTCCTAGGGACCACCATATTTTTTCACGAACATGGGCATTGATGGATGTGGTAGAAGATTTGTTGTGTCGATCATATTTTTTCTACATGCACAACTAGATTGTATGCATCAAGAAACATATTTCCTCCCATAGACTACACCATGGCTGTGATATCTCAATTGAAATCCTTTAGATAAAAAATGAATTCCATAGAGGTTGGATTCCTAGCAGTTACAAGAATCCTTTGCCAGGTTTTGTGAAACTTGGTGTTGAAGTTGCTTATGGCCTATTGTGGGGCCCTTTTGATGGTGATTAATTTCTACAACAAAGAAGAGTGATCTCCCTTTTTTGAGAAGTTCTCGAACAACTTCTCTCTAAGTTGATCCCAAGAGCGGATAAAAACAGAAGCCAAAGAACTATACTAGTCCTGGGCTTTTTCTTTGAAAGATGTGTCCAGTAACCTAAGAGCAACATTTTCCTTCATGATGTTATGTACTCTACATACCTCTACTATATCTTGGATATGTTCGAAAGGGGTCCTAAAATCCTCCCAAGAAAACTTTGGGATGGCCTTGAGAGCATTGGAGGGTATGTAAAGCCATACATCTGGGGGCATAGGTGGTTGTAGTGGGCTACCTCTATCCCTGGTTACAAAATTTCTAGGAGTGGGGGAACCTATATGAGCCATTGTAAACAGATTCCCGTGGATAGGGTATACCGATATTCTGATTTGGAAGGCTCTAGATTGTGGGCTAACACTTCTTACCCTATTGCTTCTTATAGGTGACACAAAACTTGTAAGTTTTCTTCTCCTTGATATAGAGGTAAGTAACTGGGAATACTAGAAATGGCCTCTTGAAGATGCCCTTCTTTGAACTCTGGGCATGAAATTTCCAACCTCTTTTCTTGGTCTAATTTAAGAAATATTTCTGACTTCTAATCAGATGTTTGAAAAACTTTTGTCCCACCAGGCATGCCAAAAAATGAACTGTTGATCATCAAAGCTTGTACTTCTCTGACAACCTTATAGGAAATTCAGTGAGTGGGGGACCAATTTGCACCTCACTGAATGACCTTTGAATTTTTTATAAAAATTTGAATCTTCTTTGTGTTTAGGGAAAAGGTAGAAAGAAATGTGAATAAAATGTAAAAAATGGCGATGCGCCAAAGCTTTCACAACATTTCAAACCTTAACTATTCCTTATAACTGATATGATAGACATAGAATGTCACATAATCTTCATTGTTGGGAAAAGAATGAGCAAAAAAGGATAGAAAAAGCACAATGCAGTCTTTCAAATCTCCTCATGGGAAGCACCCATTAAGGTCCAATTAGACATAAGAAAACTCTAAATATTAACATAAATATTTAGAAATTTACAAAATCCTTCTTTCTTTACAACATAATATGGAAAATGGCAAACCCTTTACAAAAAATGGAAAATTTCAATAGACAATCCAATTTTTGAAAGCTAGCATTTAAAATAGAAGCTTGACATATAAATTAGGTATTTGAACTACCAACATAAAAATTTAACCTAATGTTTTCAACATGAACGAAATATTGGAAATAAATTTAACAAAGGCCATACCATGCACAATTTGAAAGATTTATCCCAAATAGATTGATTTTCTATGATATATGAAATGAAAACAAAGGGCAGATACCAACTCAATGATAGTTTGAATTAAATAAAACATTCTAGAGAGAATAGCAATATTCTATAAAGACCTTTCTCTACTTCTAAGAAAATAGAAACTCCCTAATAGATCTATATCCTTCAAAAATATATTTTTCTAATTTTTTCTAAATTTTTTACTCTATATTGCAAACCTCTATTTATAACTAGAAGAAGAGGGCATCACCACAAACATTCAAAAAGAAGAAACTGCCAAATTCCTGAACTGATAGCTCACAATCTGATCTTGGATCTTGATTAGATTGTGGAAATATTCCCTCATTAAGTATCAACTACTTCATTAATGGCTTCATATATTTTAGTGAAGATAGCTATTTGAAAATAATCAAATTTTAACAAAACTTTGCAAAAATATGATTGATCAACTATGGAGGTTGACGACACTGACTTAGAGGCTCCACCTCAAAAGAAAGATGCCCATTGTGCTCCTCGACAAACTCCACCCTAAATATCATTCTGCAAAAAATACAAACTTCTCGATGTGCAAATAGATGATGTGTCAAACGAGCGAGCAATCTCAAACTTGCGAGAGTAGTTTTGAAGAAAATCCCTGCCAAGCTGACACGTACCTCGATTCATGCCCAAAAGGAAAAAAATATGTAATTAAATATACATAGCCACCATGTGGTACATTACACACCTTTCTGCAAAAGAAAACTTCATCCTTTGGGCACAAATTCATCTTGAAGTGGAAAAGAGTAAGGACTGAAAACCAAAAAAAAGTTTAAAGACAAAATTGCATTACATTTACTAAGTCCCTTAGTGCCACATATTGCTTGATTGTCTCTATCCTCTGATTTTGTAAAGCAAAGAAATTGTCCTATAGTTGCATAAGGTTGGACCACTTCTAATTGTTCTTGTCACTTGCTAATTCATAAACATCTACTTGAGTGCCTATTGAAATTTCGGTCTGAATCATTTCATCCTTTGTACTCTGTGTGTGTTTAGACCACTTTAGACAATAGGATATTAATTCCTATGCTTCTTCTTCACAATCTTGAGCATCCTTCATTCCCTTCAAGGTTCTATGATGTGCATCTACATATTTCCTTTTGATATCTTCTAGGTTCTCGGTACTTGCTTTATACTCATTTCCAATTTTTTCTTTTAGTCCAAAGATGTATGCTTTCAACGAATCAGTCATACTCCTAAGATTTTCTATAGTAGAAACTAATGTATTAATTCTTACACTGGGGATTACCTCTTGTAAAGCTTTTATTGCTTCATCGAGTTCTTGTGCACTTCCACAGTCATGCCCATGTTGGGTGACAACAATTTATAATCTTCCTTCTTATTTTGTAACCTCTTGTTTGATCTCAGCCATAGGAATAACAATAATTTTCCTTTTCTTCCTTGAACTATCGAAGGCTTCAATTATAGACCTATCCTCTAGGCCTGATCTACTAGGGTCTTTTGGGCTTCCTAGAATCATGTCTGCATAATGATTAGATTTGTCCTCAATCACTTCATAATCCAACTCAGAAATCTAAACAATTTTAGGCTCAATTGCTTCCATGTAGAAAAAATCAATAGAGACAAGGAAATTGATGTCTTTGTAGTACCTTTCCACCACACTCTTGGGTATTCTTATTATCTAATTTATTTTCATCTAAAACTATCTAAATAATACTGCAAGATCATCCTCTTGAGCATCCGATCCACCAAGATTCATCATCAGATTACTTATTTGATGAGCTACCGGTTATGTATTTGACCATTCTACTTTCCCAATTATCAGTATTTCCTTCATGAAGAAGAAAAGTAAATATACTATCAAAGTACCATACCTAAATGTATTCTTTTTGTTCTTTTTCATTTCCTTCAAAATTTTCATCAAGTGTTGTCGAAGTAACTCACAAAGATCGTAATCAACACTATTCTCAATCATGTTAAGTGCAATGTGAGTGACAATAGTATAGACTATATAGCTATCATTAGGTAGGTAGATTTTATGTCCAACAACCATTTTGGCATACCAGATAGCCGGATTCCCAAATGTACTCATGGTGAGTTCCTTTCCTTAGAGAGTTGCACCATTCTTTTCAATTAATTCTTTGACATTGAAAGACTTTCGCTCTAGAATTGGTCTGAAGGACCACAAACCAGTTACATCCATTATTGCTTCCTTGGTTATTGAGTATGTGTTGTCAATATAGATAGATTCATCATGAATCCTGCTCGATACAACTCTAATGTACGTCTTATTAAACAGTGGAAATTTTTTCCACACATCCAATTTCTTTTCAGCTAGGGTTGTATTTCAGTTTAATGGTATCATAAGTTTCTTCCAATTTTCTTGACCATAAAACACTTAATTCAATATAGGGTAATACTTCAATTTTCCCATGTATGTATGCACAAATATCCTCAGTAAGTGAAAATTAAAATGGAGTGCGAAAAATTGCACCCACCGATTCTTTCGACAAAACTTTCCAAGAATTCCTCTTCAATTTAAATTTTGATTTCTCTGATACATTTACTACCTTTGATCCTTCCCTTTGCATTTAAAATAAATTTTTTGAAGAGGAATTGATTAAGTAGAATACCTCTTGAATTTTCTTTGGCAAAGATTAGGGTTTTGATGTTTTTCTTTCAGGAGACGTCTCGAATCAACTTCATCATCTTCAATTTACTTCTCCTTCATATAAATAGAATTTGTCTTATCAAATATTTTTTTAACTCCATGATTTGACCTATATTAATAAATGAATCAACAATAAATGCTTCAGAAAATTTTTGTTAAACTTTGAAAACTTGTATTCTTAGTTAATTTACAAAATCTTTGCAAACTTCTGCATCACAATATTCCCTTCTACAATTTTCTTCTATAGCCTCAAAAATTATTCTTCCATGATATATCTTTGTGCCATGACTTGATGCCATGTATTTCAAGGGGCTACTAGGGTTTTATGTTATGGTTCCGCCTAATCCTTCTTCACTGAAAGATTGAAACATTCTCCCAATATTATATCTATTCATCATCTAACTTTTGTACTCAATACTTCTATGTCCAAATTTCTTGCATGCAAAACATTGTCTAGAGAAGGATCCAATACTTTTATTTATTCTACTTCTACATTCTATTGATTTATGTCCAAATTTATTGCATGAAAAATATATACCATTGAAAGATGGGTACTTTTGAACATTTGGTTGTCTGATAGAAGGTCTACTAGCATTGCTTCTTTGATTTCTGAATTGTCTCCTATTGCCTTGAGTCTTCTTTTGATTGTCAACCTTGGTAGGTGTCTTATTTTCTTTTTAACTTTTTCTTTCGTGAAGTCCCAAACCACCTTTTCCCTTAGACGATTTTTGTATTAAAATTAATTCATCAAGAATTGTAATGCTTATTTTGAATTTCTCCTCATGTATTCTTTCCTTTTCCAAATCAAATATGAGATTTACTACTTCTTGTTCAATTCTAGTGCATTCTTTAGTCTTTCTTTGTACCAATGCATTCAAACATTCCTCAATCCTTCCTTTTTCTTCTATTTGCACTTTTAGTCCGGCGATCTCTTCATTTGCTTGCTTGAACTATATATTGAATTCCTTATGTCTTTCACTAAACTTCTTGATTTGTTTTATCAGCTTTTTGATGCATTCATTTGCTTCTCCTAGGATTTCCTTCAAGATTTTGTTCTAATTTCAACCCTTTCAAGATCTTCAAGAGTGGCTTTCATTTCTTCTTTTTCAAACATGCAATCATCTTCTACATATTCAATTGAAAAATTTCTTTTGGAGGAATAGGACACTTCTTCTTTGCCATGAGTTCAAACTTTCAAGATATTCCTCAAGCTATTAGGATTTTTTGAAGGAACCAGGCTCTAATACCAATTGTTGAACATTCATAATACTGGAAGGGGGGTGAATCAATATTCTATTAAATTTTTGAACACAACATATTCAATCACCAAACCATATTAATAGAAATAAAGAGTGAAAGCAAGAATCATCCAGAAAGTCACAAAACACATGAACACCAAAATTTTAATGTGGAAAACTCAAAAAGGGAGAAACCACGGTGGGGATTAGCTCACAATATATTATATCCAGATATAGTATACTAAAGGGGCTCACTTCCAAGACACCCTATCCTTATAAGGCTCACAACCAAAGTTAAGTATAATACAAAAATGGCTCACTACCAAAGTATGATCCGATACAAAGTGCACATTTCTTCTGTTGTATTTCAATTCCTTTGAAGCTTTGAATATGAAGTACCACTCTCCTTAGCAGTTGCTCAACAAATCTACTCTGATTCTAAACTATTATCACTGAATTTGCATGTTCGCATCATATGAGACCACTTGCACCTGATATGTCATTTATACTCACTCATATATTTTTCTCACTCTAAAATGTCTCACATATATACCCAAATACATTCACACACATCAATTAGGTTGGACTAATTAGATGTAAACAAAAGCAATCCAAATAAGCTTTTGTCGACACCACACAAGATTCAAAATCATCTTCACACATAGGCAAAATGTGAAATACTTAATTTAGGTTAGCATGGACATAAAATAAACCCTATATATGTATATTTAATCTTCTCAACACATATCATGTATTAGGTTGGCAAAGAATTGGACCTAATCACAAATAATTCCAATCATACACACGCTTCCGAATACACACAAGTGGGTATGTGCAGGATCATAATGGGCCAAAAAGTGGCGTTATGATGGGTATGTGGCTGATGACTTTTTTTTAACCCAAAATTGATGAAACAAAAAGGGTTTTTAAAGGAGATTCTCAGCTTTAAACCAATATAAATTATGCTATACTTTTAATTAAATAAATAATTATTATTCATTTTCTATTTGAATTAAGACTAAAGTCCTAATTGATAGGTAGATTAAAAACATCTATAGCTTTCAAATGGTATCACATTTTTTTCATTTTGAAACATGTGTCACATTCTATGTTGCACATACTATAGGATTAAAAAAATAAAAAATTCAATTTCATGAAGTTTTGACCAAGTTAAGGTGATTAGACATACAAGTTTTTATATTTTTTAAAGTTGTAATAAAAAATTCATAATTAATTATTTACTTGGAAAAAAATTACAAAAAAATATGCATCACATCTAGACATGAGTCCTCTACTTATATCTAAAATCGTATAAAAAAATATTATCATTTTAATGTTGTTAGAGTGGTCAGGCAAACACCTACTTCTTATTTTTCCCTGAAATTTAAGTACTACATTGAAATTTCAAATTTTCACCAAATAGATTTTTATATTTTTTAAATAAACCTATTAGTTTAGAAACTAAATTCAATTTACTATAGATTTGATTGTTACATATTTTTGAAATAATATAGATAACTTATTCAAATTTTTATGTCAAGTTGCCTAACTTTGATTTTTCTAAATTTTTTGCCACTTAAGGGCCTATTTTTTCCATGATGATCATGCACATACCCAACTCCTAGATTCAATTTTTCTTCAATTTCTCATTTTTTCAACATCAACAATACTAACTTTAGAACTGCAACATCAAAACATACTTTTGAAGAAAATGTGGAATCTCTGACACTAGTATACTAAACAAAGAGATGACAATGATATACAGAGTTGAACTTTTCCATTGATATCTTCCAGTATGCTTCATAAAACTTCATGAGATCTTGAATATAGTTGTATAAGCGAGTCATAATGATATAGTTAAAATTTCAGAGTTATACCTCTTATTCTGGTGAAGTGTAGAACCAAAAAACTAACGCACTAAACCAAAACATCGTCAGTAGAGAACACTTAGCCAAATTATTGATAGATCAGCTTTCTGCTATAGTTAGTACTATATAAATGACACCAAAAATGCTTTCCCATAATGTTGACATCAATGACAACACTAGGTCAGCTGAATCAACTGATGTATGTATACTTCATTCTCATGTTTCGAAGTTGCATCAACAATGATAGAATTCCAAACTTCCAACACTCTCTCTCTCATGTCTCTCCCTCTATCACCCTACCTAGGTAACTCTCTCTCTCTCTTAGGTATCTCTCCCACCCCCTCTCCCTCTCTCAAGTAACACACATACACACACTCTCTCTCTCTCTCTCTCTCTCTCTCTCTTAAGTCTCTCCCTCAAGCACCCTACCTACATAACTCTCTCTCTCTCTCACTCCCTCTATCTCTCTTCCAACCCTCTATCTCCTACTCCCTCTCTCTCCCATTGCCTCTCTCTCCCTCTCTCAATAATCTTTGTCCCAACCCCTTCTTTCTCACTCAAGTCTCTCTCTCTCTCTCACTCTCTCTCTCCCTCTCTCTGTCTCTATCTCTGTCTCTATCTCTATCT
>VDFB02025985.1:0-18595 GCA_007258455.2 Sequoia sempervirens
TCCATTAACAATATCCAATTCTCGTATTGATTGTGTGTTGGAAGCTACCCTTCATCATAAGGATTTTGAAGGCACTATCATGATGTGTGCATATAAACAAGGTTAATTTTGGTATCCACAAGGCATATCAAAGTTCTTCAAGGTTGCATTCAAGTGCTCGTATCTTAGCAAAGTAGCTTCTTCAAGAAGGGTATCATTGGCATGTTATGATAGTGGCCTCCATATCAGTACCACCAGGTGGTTCAACATGAGGCTAACATTTCCAAAAAATAAAAAAATAAAAAAAAGAATTGAAAACATTAAAGATAAAAATTGTCCTCCAGTGAAAACCACTATGGTGGTGTAACTTGGGCAAACCGCCATGATGAAAACCCTGAATGGCTTATGCATCATGGTGGAATGGCACATCTATGATCCTTCTCATATAGAAGCATCTCATCCTTGTCATGATAAATCCAATGTTGCCTCCATCCGTCCAATCCATCTTTATCCAGATATTCCACTTTATCCTGATCTTGACAAAGATTCACCATATACTTCAACTCTACTCATGGAAAAATTTTGGTAGGATCTTTACCACTTTATCTCATGAAGTCCCATAGCCCATATCTAGCATGATAAAACTCTATCAAACTCTTTGCTTATACATTACCTATCTTGGTTGTCATTGTATTATGAATAATTTCTAAACATTGGGGGTAGGTTATTGTACTCTTGTTTTCAAATAACTTTTGATCCATGTCTTATATCTTACAAACATGGCATTCACATTGTGATCTAAGTATCGTTTACCTCAGACATCTTATCAAAAAACACCAAAAACATTCATGAAATCTTATCCAAAAGATACAAAAACACTTACAAAATCATGTACAACAAAAATCCAAAAAAAAAAAGAAAATTATAAAGGAAAAATAAAAACATCCAGAAAACATGAAAAATCCTAAAAAGGTCAAACATCAAAAATCCATAAAACAATGTATCTTTTTTGAACTACATTGTCTCTGAGCTTGAACGTAGACAAGGCCATCATTGATGTTCCCTCAATACACCCCAGGTCAATCTTTTACCAGTCCATTGTAATTAGCTATCATTTCTCGCCTATTCATATCTTTGTCTTGTAAATGGGTCGAGTCACTTGAACTATGTGGGCTTTGCATGTATAACATAGGAAAGGATAATCTATTATCACCCCCTAAGGCCCCTAGGATAGGTCTCTTAGGTTAGGTTCTTGGTCAAAACTCAATAAAACTCAAAAAACTCCTAAACATTTGTAAAACTCAGAAAATCCACAAAACATCCAAATATTTAGAAAACAAAAAAACGTTCAAAAAATGGAAAACACAAAACAATGGAAATTTTTTAAAATACCTAAATAGCCTCAAAACATTTAGAAAACCCTAAACAACCCTCGTGAAATTCAGTAAAAATTCAAAAAAATCATTAAAGATTCAAAAAGACCAAAAAAAAACCTCAAAATATTCCAAAAAATCCAAAACCCATCCATCCCATCTCACTTTCACCCATAATAAAATGATCATCACCTTCACCCTTTGGAAAAACAAGTAGAAAGCAAACATAGCGAGCTGTAAACTACAAACTTAAAAGTATAAATCTAAAGTTTAAATCATAGGTAAATGCATCAGTGAAGTTTATGGAAACAACTCATCTCAGCATCATTATCTCAACATCAAACAACCCTCTGATCAACATTTCCTAGGATGTATCCTTCCTGCAATGGAAATCAGTATTAGATATCACCTTAAGCTAAACTTAAACTAGGTAGGAGCTATAGATAACATTGACTATTTATCTTTGATCTTTTCTTATGATTTATCTTAATGACCCATTCCGAGGAACTCTCGATGATGTCTAATAAAATGATTTAGAGAGAAACAAATGGAGCATCAATCATTATCTTTCATTTGTCGTGTTTGTGGATACTCTTGTAAAATAACCTTGATGCATACTTCCTTAGTTGTGTGGAGGAAGGTCGTTTGGGATATGTTGCTGATAATTGCATATGCTTTGGTCCAATATGTTCTAAGCTTCTATCTTTCATTCCAACGATGTTTCTATATGTCAAGATGTGAACAAGAACTATGCAATCTATTTGTCATGTCAAAGTCCATTACACTAGATACAACATCATCCTAGCTATCAATACCTTGATGCATCATGTCCATGTGTTATATCAAACAATAATGAATGATGGAAAATCCCAATCTTCAAGTGTGAGCACCCATCCTACATTTTCATCCTGCATTATTTTGCATTGGCTCGTCACCATCTCTAATAAATTCTTGATGAATCATGGACATGTTGGATATTTTGAAGAAATCATCATCAACAACGATCATTCATTCTTTGCTCCTTCTATCCTCCTCTCCTGTATAACCTTTGGTATCATGACACTCAAAAACATCATCAATGCATCCACCCTGCATCCACAAAACATTATCATACATGCATCTCATAGTCATAAGACATCCATTAGCATAATCATCCATATCTTAATCATTGCATATCACATTCTACATTCTCAGACATCATTTGAGTTGGGATGAATAAAATAGATTTTTATTCTATGATCTTAAATCATTGTATATCATAAGCATTTTCTTTAATCCATACATCCATACGCATACATCATCATCATAAAACATGCATAGAAAATATAAAAAAATAAATGCATCTATGTCATTTTCATATCATAATCATTTATCCATATCATATAGTGAAAAGATAATGAAAAGAACATAATAGTGCATCCATACATATTAGAATCATCACATATCACATAGGCATAAAATAAAATGCATCCATACATAATCATATATAAGCAGCCATACATCATCCATACATTAAATAAAGTCAACACACCATAGCATAAATCATCTATATCTGTATCATATATATATCAAAAAATGTGTCATGGTAAAAAATTTGGATTAGTGTATGTACATCAATGATCAATACAATATCCATGAGGCTATCAAAAAGGATCCCATGAATGTATATCAGTATAAAGAATGGGGTAAAATAAAAAATCTAGCCCTGGTGGCTGCTACCCTCTCCAACTTGCCGCTTACGATGATCCTTGACACGGGGATGCGGATCACTATGTTGTGAAAAAATAGGCTAACAAAGAGATGCTAGAACATCCCAGTGGTAATGCTTCCTATATTATGTAGCCTCTGTAACAACCTCTCTATACAACCTCATCGAAACAGTCTGACCATGTGTGACTACTACCATGACCTCTATCTATTGTCGTCTTGCAACCTCCTAGTCTATCTCCCTGGTGATAGCCTAAACTCTCTAAAGTGAATCATATCTCATGGCTATCACTGTGACCACCTATTGTCAATCCTAGTCTCAATCAGTAGTCACAACCAAAATCTTTTGGCGGGCCTGGTCTCACTCACCTATCATAGCCTACACTTGTTGCTGATGTTGTTATATCTGAGCATCTCGTGGATCTAGTGGTGGTGGTGGTGGCACTGGTTGTTGTTGCACTACTAGAGGCTGCTAAGGAGGCTATTTTCCCACTAGACGAGGCCCTAGAACTTGTCTATCATGGCCATCCTAGCCTACCTATTCTCTGACCTTGACACATTTGCCTCGCAACCTCCCCCTAGGAGGAGCACCTATTGGATCAGTAAGTCATCATGGTGGGACAAACCATGCATTGTAAGTTGGAGTGGTATGCACTATGGGATGACCTTGATCATATTCCCAAGGCTGGACAACCAAGTAGCAAAAAATCTCAACGGCCTCTCATGCCAGAATCGTCAGTCCCCATGTCGGGACCTCTCTAGCTTATCTCACAAAAATCACCCTATAGGCATCATCAGGCCTGTCCTATACATTGCCAAAATGTCTGGCCACTCTATCAAGAAGGTAATACTTGATCATGCTATTCTTTTTGCACAATAATGATGCCAAACACAAGCTCAGTCCAGAAGGGGTAACAAAGGTATACATTGGGTCAAGATACAATCCTGATGAGAGTTCTCTTATGATTTGGGCTCTATACCCCCCACATAAGAAGCTTGTAATTATTGATGCAAAGAAAGAATTTGGTCATGTGATGACATTAAAACTGGGTGAAACTGATCATGTGGTCATAGCCGATAATTGCATAAATGTAGCCAAATTGAACAAGGCATAGATTCAAATGTTGATTAAAGAACGAGATATGTACAAATTGAATAGTGAAAGGATGCTTAAAGAAAATGATTTTCTAAGAGACACAGTCAAGGATACATTCAAAGAATCTACTAAAATGTTGACTCAAGGAGAAGGCTCCCAATTAAAGGACAAGTGTCAGGAATTACATATGAATAATCAGTAGATGCACACTCAAGCGATCAAGGCCAAGTTTGACATGCTTTCTACAATACTCCAAAACAAGTACACTACTATGATGATCTAGATGGAAAATTTCTCAGTAACTCACTCTAAGAGTCACATTGCCATTCAAGAACATAAAAGGATAAATGGAAGACTTCGGGAAAAGCTCCAAGAGATACAAAACATAAACACTTATGATACTAGAGCCATTGTAGCTATTCAACACCTGATAAGGAAGCATAAAGACTATTATGAGGAACTTCAAGCAGATGTCAAAGAGTTTATCGATGCTTCAAAAGAAGGTGTGTCTGAATTTTTTAGTGATAATGGAGAACTCAAAAGTCAGAGTGAATTGATAAAAGAATGCTGACTAATACTACAAGGAGACTTGGAATTAGCTAAGGATGAAGATCCAACATTAGAAGAGGCCTATGAGCATTTAGAAAAGATGATTATTATGGAGATTGCGGCAAGGAATGTTGTGCATGATTCTGATTCGCACTTGATTCAAGAGTACATAAATCATGTTACACAAGTTCATTTGTGGCTCATTAGTGCTTAATATTAATATTTTATGTGTTGTGAAAGTCCCAAAAGACACTTACGAAGAGGTATACCGTATTCAAGATATTTCTATATAAGTTGAACATGTGATGATTGAATTAGAGGAGCTGAAAAGAGAGAAGAGAGAGAGATACAAAAAAAGAGAGTTTCATAATATATCATGTAGATTATACTATAAAGGACCATGATGCATGCACAAATTTTAGCAGAAATCAATAGAAGATCTTTAATTCTGTGTGACTTCACATTGGTGTCTATTGTTTGTTGATTTGAACAATTATCTGGCTGTCTCCACACTGTTATTTCTCTATTATTTGAACTTGTGTATCCAAGTTGATATTCAGTTTCATTAGACACATTTTTCATTATTGTGCAATCAAGTTAATTGGTTTCTATCAAAGAATTAAAATCCTTTTAATTGATTGCAGTAACTTGGAAGTAACATTTGGATTAGTAAGAAGATCCTTGTAATTGATAAGACTGTCATACTATCTCCAACTTGATATTATCTTGTTATTCAAATTGAGGATATACTTCATTTGTCAATATACATTTGTTATCATTATGTGATTCTTTTTAATTGGTTCCTTCAAAGAAGGATTAAAATCCTTTTAAATAAGTCACAATAACGTGATAGGATCGATTGGATCAATAAGTAGAGTTTGTCAGTCACATTCTTACACATTTATACAAGGTATAAACAAACATAAGTGCCAAAAAATTAGAACAATAACCAATACTAGTCACTTATCATAAAACTTCATTGACTCCGCTTGTCCAATAAGGCACTGGTCCACTTCACATTTCATTATACCTTACTTATCCACTTTCATATTCTAAATTTCCAATTATCACATGAGGAGTAGGAGTAATTAACAAGCCTTCATATATTCCACACTTTATGCCACTATAGATAGATCCTTAAATCCAATTAAGTCACACAAATCTTAAATATTCTTTACCTATCAAGGTCCACTCACCTAGGTTTAGCAGAGCCTGAAGTGCAGGGAGTCATCAACCATATAGGTAAACTCCATTGGTTGGTTCAAAAATGTTGCAAGTCTAATCAAAGAGCTTGGCATCCTCTTAGGATTTGTAACCTACATTTTTGAGACCCAACACATTCATTAAACATCCAAATATTTTTTGCATTCATCCATTTGCATTCATATAACATAAAAGTGTATTAAACATTTTCATACATTGTCCATATCATTAATGCATAAACATCATAACATAAAGCATCACATGTCACATTATCCATACATATATAGTCATACACCAATGCATCCATCATCATAAACATGGCATTCATTAGAATAAAAACATTATGCATACATATAGGACACCATCATCATCATAAAATAATCAACATACATAACATAGAATCATCATGGCATCTCATCATAAATAACCATCATAAATGCATACAACACATAACATATAAAATGAATCATCATAGGAATCACCATCACGAATGCATATATCTCATCAACATAATAAAATCATAATGCATCATCAGATAACACATAACATATAGTCCATGCCAAAACTGCATCATATATATAATCTAAAAAATTATGTCATAGAATAGAGTCATGAGGTATCCCAAAAATAGAGCTCACAGGCTCAATGGTCAAAATATAAATGTCCCAGCATAATGTCTCAAACATAATGACAAGATAACAATAACAATGTCATAAGTTGTGCTCTCCTCATCCCCTCGAGGAGAAGAATGGGGTGACTAATGAGCTGTGGTAGGAATTGATGGCATCTGAGAAGACATGGTAGGTTGTGTCTGTGAGGTTGAAGGATCTGTGACTGGTGGCTAGCTTTGTTGGGACCTGTGACCTGAACCTGATGATTTGTGGCTATGGCTTGATCTATGGCCTAAGGAATGCATGTGACTATGATGGGACCTATGCTCTGAAGACTCCCCTGATGATGTGGACCCACCCACACTACTCTAACTATGGCTACTATGGCCCCTACTAATGTTCCCTAAACCACTCCCTGTCTTGCTCTGAGATTGAGACAAACCATGTTAGTGTAATTAATATTTAATTACACTTGCATAACTTTACTTAGGTAATATTTAATTCCTAGGTTTATTATTCTCATCTTTATCTTATTGAGCTATCTTGTTGCTCAAGATAAGATTAGGGTTATGCATCTTTTTATAAAGCAAATCATATCTTGTAATTATTGAATTCCTAAATAATAATATTTTGCACATCTTTTGCAAAGCTCTTGCTTTTTCTATTTTTCTCTTCTATGGAAGGCTTTTGTAGTTTACATTTTAGATCTTGGTTTATAACATGGTATCAGAGCCTTCATTTGCAGCCTCTTCTCAAATTTTTTGAGAAATTCAGTGTAAAGTAGTTTGGGATTCCTTGAGGGTTTCATGCCTCAAGATTGTCTCTCTATTTGGGTGCTCTTGTATGGTTACTTTAGGTGCACGTTGGAGGAAATTTGAGCTCATATTCGAGTTCAGGGCTATTGAAAAAGTTAAGATCAATTTTTATTTTGCCTAAATTTGACATTTTATGCCAGAGTTATGAAGGTTTGAAGATTTGCCAGATCTGGGAGTTGTGAAGCTTCTGGTACATTTTTAGGCAGATCGGACCTCGTCATCAGATCCAGAGCATCTGAGAGACAAAAATTGACATATAACTTGACCTATTTTGGTATCGGAAGCTTCTGAGACCAAAAAAAAATTGCCCATATGACCGTTGCACGCGAATCGAGGTAAAAATTTTGTTAAAAAAAATTATTTTTTTGCAAAATAAAAATTTCATAGTTTTTTCTCCTCCATGCAACTGAAATATTTTAAAACCTTTTTGAGCAAAGTTTCAGAAAATTTTGTTTTTTAAAACAAAAAACACGATTTTTTAAACGATAGTACCCGCGTTAATCGTGATAGGATCGCACTGCAGCAGTGGTATCTATGCGTACCTGACCTAAAGCAACCTGTCGATAAATATCGCTGCTCTTTATGGTGGGTGCGCTCCATCGGATCCCACCAATTATGTTTTTATTTTTAAATTTTAAAAAAATAAAATTCTATGTATGTTTTTTATTGTTTTTTTAAAAGAACATTTTTTTTAAAATAAGGCAAATTGGGAAAATGTGTCGACGGCCATTTGGCCATCAATTTTAGATTCGTAGTTTTGTTGCGATGGGTGTTTGGCCATCAAATTTAATGCCGCATTGGTTTTTTCCCCCTTTGGAGTTGTTTTCTTCCAGAGGCCATAACTTTTGATCTCGGACGCGAATATTTTGAAACGAGATGTCGCTAGAAAGCTGGCGAGCCCAATTTTCTGATGGTGCAATTTTTTCTCATAAATTTTTCTATTTGATGGGAGTTTTCTTCCAATTGAAGTCAGATGTTCATATTTCACTCCGAAGGGCATATCTTTTGACTCGGTGATCCTTTTTTCGTCATTATTGTGGCGTTGGAAAGCTGATTTAGTCCTCTACACAGATCTAAGGTCTATTTTTATTTTTTGTATATGCATGTTTGCATTCTCTCCTTTTAAAATCATTTGGTTATTGTAATAAATGAACTGACATAAAGTTCCATCAGGGGGGTTTCATGCATAATAATTTGATTAGAGTGTGCATGCACTTTGATCTCCATCTCCATCTTGATTTGATGGAAACTCACATGGGTTATATGGTTTCTTATTTTCTTTTGGCCTCATCTTTCTTATAGCTTGACACATATCAAACACATTGGTTCACACTTTAGATTGAGAGCTTATGGTTGTTGATCCACATTGGTTTAGATCTTTCTTAGTTTGAGGGCCATGTTTTTATGGTTAATGTTCTAGAGTCTTTATGGTACTTGTTCTCATGGAAGAGTTTTAGTCTCAATTTGGCATCAGCATCGAGACACACGGTTTCCAGATTATGTCATCATCTCATCTACTGTTGTTTCATAGATTCTAGGGTTGTTCCAATTTGTGAGTTTTCCAGTGTTCTGTGGCATCGAGTCTACTGTCACATTATTATGTTTCTATTTTTGGTTTCTTGTAGACAAAATTATCTTTCCTTGCTTGTCAAATTGTGGTTCCATTGTTACTCCACAGTTTTCTTCCAGTGCTTCTTTATAGCAGTCATCTCATTGTAGGGGGTTTTGTCCAATTGGGTTTTCCTTCTCTACCTCATTATTGCATTTTTACTTGGGTACCTGATCAGGCCTTGTTGTCAGGACCCATTCATGCCTTCTTACATTCATCTTAGTTTTAGGTGCATGATTTTTTAGTCTCCCTATGTTGCACTTATGAGGGGGTGTTAGTGTAATTAATATTTAATTACACTAGCATAACTTTACTTAGGTAATATTTAATTCCAAGGTTTATTATTCTCGTCTTTATCTTATTGAGCTATTTTGTTGCTCAATATAAGATTAGGGTTATGCATCTTTGCTTTTATAAATTAAATCATATCTTGTAATTATTGAATTCCTGAATAATAATATTTTGTACATCTTTTGCAAAGCTCTTGCTTTTTCTATTTTTCTTCTCATTTTTCCGGTTTTAGACATTTCAGATTCGGTTTCTAAATAAACCAAGCTCTCACCGCTTTGCTAGAATTTCCACCCTCTCATATAATATCCGGATTTCATCTCGGCTCTGGCCACCACCCTAGCTAGCTCCCTCGCTATCTCCCCCACTGGCCCTACACATAGCTGAGAAAACTCTGCACACCAGCTCTATGCCTCCTACTATCCGATCACAACCTGATCCCGCTCCACCTGTGTCACCTCTAGCTTCACGTACAAGGTCCTGACCTTTGTTGAGACCTCATCCAATCTCCTCTACATATCCACTAGTCTCTGGTCCACTATGGTATCCCATGGAAAAGGTGGCCCCCTAGCTATGTCCTCCTCCCCATCCACCATCCACTCATTTTATGATCGAGGAAGATCTCGACGTGATTACTTCGATGACGATGACGAAAGATCGATGTTTGCTTTGATTACGCGACGGATTTTGTTTTGATTTTTCTGATGACGATTATGACGATTGGCGAGCGATTTTTCTGGATGGATTGATTGTTGATTTTCGACGATGGATTTATTTTATTTAATTTATTACTGATTGACCAGACGATCTGGCCTATGTGTCCTCCAACATGTATCAAACTTTGTCATGGTCCCAAGATCTATTCTACCCCCACTCCAAGCCCACAGTTGCGCTACAAGTCCATCTATTTATTGCTCTACCAAGGGTACTAATATGGATGGTCCCCACATCGTCTCTTGTGAGGATCTCGCATACTCTATAGTCCCCACTGAAACATCCTACTACTCATTGAACTAAAACAATACCCACTGGGGAAAGTACATCTCAATAATGAGCTAAGACTAAACAATGTGACCAATCAGATATCTGAACTATCTGCAGAATGCAAGATGATTGCCCTCTCCTGCCCACTATGCACAATCTGTATAGGGTCTCTAGAAAAATTCCATCAATGTGTCAATGTGGTGATGCCAATATCTTGTGTCTCCAACTCTCATCTACTATAGTGCGCTTGCATATAAATCTACATACAACATCCCCTTGGCAAGCTATCTCTGAACTGGTGGATGAAAGATAGGAATATGCTCCCAATCCCAAATCATCAGTAATGTCTTGCCACAACTAATTTTGTATGCTACCTCATGTAACTAATGATATAACATACCAAGTAGACATGGTCCCCAAGCAAAAGCAGTCTTGTCTTGCCTCATGTGAATGAGCACATCTCCCCATTTGATGGGAAACCCGTGTCCACGACAATATGGAATAAGTACGTCGACAATCAAGGTGCATAACATAGTGTCCCATCAACGATAGTGATCGGCCATAAAATCCCATCGAATCTCATACCCATCAATGCCCAGCCCCACGTCATCATAAACCTCATACAACTCTATGATAGCCTAAAGTCCTTTGTGTGGATCGTACACCACTCACTCTCCCCTTATTGGAATGTGCAGTATCCTATAAAAGTCCTCAAGAGTGATCGTAGCCTCTCCCATCGGCAAATGGAATGAGTAAGTCTCTAAATGCCACCTCTTTTCCAATGCTGTTAGTAGACCTTTATTTTCTTAGACAATGGGCATATAGGTCACATAGTATAAACCTAGCTGCAACAATTGCCTCCACTCCCTATCTCCCAGCTGATCTCTGAATGAATATGTGGATGGCCTAACTTGCATGTATAAATAGGTGGTAACCATTTCCACACATGCATAAACAAGAGTTAGAAAATAATTGAAAATCATCATTATCATCTATCTAATCAAAAGAACACATAGAAATTAATCCTAAAAGTAAGTCAACCCTGGTCAAAATCAAATGCATCATGTCAAAGTTAATTGCATCGTGCTCACTGAAATGTGTCATTCTATTTGGCATTTGCATCGCAATCCATCACTTGCATCATTTGACCTGACATATGCATCACGTTACATCATTTGTGTCATTTCCTCAATCAGTTGTGTCATTATAAAAAAAATGTGTTGCATGGTCCCTTAGTTGCGCTGCAATTTTATTATTGCATTGCAAAACCTAGCATTTGTGTCGCGTTTTGGTGATTGTGTCTCAATGGCCCACGAATGTGTCATTTTAAACCCAAACCTAATGGACCCTTTGCATTTGCGTTGTGACGTAAACATGATTGCTACTTAGGAAAACACATATGTGTCATGACACATTCGTTATCCTAACTTTAAACCTTAAAAATGCACAAAAAATGAGAAAAATATGAAGTGGGTATGAGGTACTTACCGGTGGCTCTGTGCTCTCTGACCCTAAGAAGATCTGCACGATGTAGTTGTGATGCTTGGTCACTAGAATCACCATCGTCATGAAGTATCCTCTCTCTCAGAACTCTCAAATTTCAAAAGGTAAAAGTGAAAATGAATTAACTTTTCATCCAATTTCAACCTATTTATAAGGTAAAAGTGGGATTTTCTTAAAAACTTTATTACTAGAGGCTCTTTTGACCAACTTTGACCAACATTTTGATCACCTTAAACATGTTGAAATCCAAAACCAATTGTGCCACTATTTTCTAGACATCAAATTGGCTTATTAGGACACTTTCCAAAATTTTCTATCGCCGGACCAAAATTTGAAAATTTTCTCCAGGGGGCATAGATATCCATACCTTCACTGGGGCATTATTTTAACTGAATTTTCTTTGTCACAATGCCAAAGGCTACATTATGACAAAGAGGGGAAAAATGTAGACACATAAAATTGACCTAGGCCTGCAAGTTCTATATTCTCCATATTTCTCCCTAACATAATAAAATACTTAATTATGTCCTATAGTCTGATTTCAACTATTAAATAAATAATTCTCAATTATTTAATTAATTCATGTCTTTTATTCATCCTAACTATTTAAATAAATAATTTTATTTATTTATTTAAATGCATTGGTAATGATATATTTCTTTCCATAATTGAATAAATTCATAAATTTATTTAATTATTACTTGCCCACTATTTCTTCCTGATTATTTAAATAAATAAACTTTATTTATTTAAATACATCATTAATATCTCATGTCCTCTTACAATTAAATAAATTCTTTAATTTATCTAATTATTGACCACTTTTGTGTTTTCCTAATTTTAAATAAAATCATTTATTTAAAATTGTCCCACTTTCTATCTCCAAGTAAATAATTCAAATTAATTATTTACTGTCACATGGCCCCACTTTTGAAGTAAATTAATTTTTAATTCAAAATGTCAAGTTTCCTCCACAAATCAAATAATTTCTAATATTATTTGATTTTCCATCTTTTTCTTTTTCCATGCCATTCTTATCTCCTTGTCACATGCAACCTTGTCCATTGATTTGATTTTTCTAAAATCAAATTTGAGCCCTTCATTTCAAATTTCACCCTAATATTGTGCTAACCCTAATTGTGGGTTGTCATATTCAATGTTAACCATTAATCTTAGGGCATCTCCCAACTTACAATCTTGGTCATTCATCCAAAATTGACTTTTCTATAAAAAGGCAATTTTTTCCTCATTTGACACACTTCATACATCTTGATCTTGGCATCTCTTAACATTGTGACTTTATTCTTTAGACATTTTCATGCTTTAGGCTTGCTTCATAGTTGCATACTTGCATTGTGTAGCCTCTTTTTAGATAGAATCCTTCAACATTTTCTTTGGAAATTGGCATAGTCATAGGTTGCTCATCACAAATCTAAGGGAAATTATCTATTTGCAGCGAATAGAGAAGGTGTAATGAAGGTGATTAATGGAGGTCAAAGACATTTGGTGAGATATTTCTTTGCTTTCAATGCTTTTACTCCATTGTTCTTTATTTATTTGCTTAGGATTAGTTTGTTTATGCTTATAATGTTAACCTACATTTTTTACCTTAAGTTACATTAGTGAACCCAACACCAAAAACCACGCTTTTGTAGATTTTCATACAACTTTTTTTAGTGTTTTTGCAGGTATAGGTACGAAAAACCACATTTGAAGATTTTTGAGCCACAAATGATACATCACGATGTATTTGATCTGCAAAATGACACATCTGCATTCCTGAGCTGCATTCGCTAACTAGAAAGGCGCATTGGCTCTATTGCGACACATCTACATACCCTAATGATGCATCTGACATTCATGATGCATTTTCTCTACAGAATGATGCATCTACCTGGTAAATTCCAACTTTTATTTTTGCAACGCATTTGCTTTGCAGAACGACGCATTTGTCTAGTAAAAAAATGTTTTTAGGTTTTACCACAATTTCTAGATTTTCTTTTCTATTTAGTAGTTTAGAGGTTTTTGGGGTTACTAATATTCTGTTTACAGCATGTGGTAAGGAATCTAGCCTTTGTTTTTTATCTTTTCACAACTCTTTTTCAATTCCTTAATCAAACAAACAAATCACAAACAACTTGCATTCACATTTCATTAGTTAAAATGAACATGCATACTCACTTATGGGCTTAAAATGAACTTTGTTTGTTTCACATTGAGTTAAAGTTTAAAATTATCAAAGTGTTTTATGTTTTTTCCACACATTACAATTTGGATAACTAAAATAAACAAGTGTCTCCAATTTGTGTAACCCTGATTCAATAATAGAAGTATCCTCTCCCCTTGCGTACTTGTGTGATATTGGGTGCAAGAGAAACTGTTATTGACTCTAGGAATTGGGCCTTCCTTGGTGGGAAAAAAGTACTCACCCCAAGGTGAATCAAACTGGCAATGAAGCTCTTTAGTTGAGCTACTCCCGACTTGTATACAAATGTGAATCCTAATGGAAAACTTAGTATTACGAGTGTAGATGTGTCACACAAACAAGTGAATTCCCCAAAACCTTATTGAGCATAACCTCTTTAGGATGGAATTCCTCATGTGTGGTCACTCAAATGGGAGTCTTGAACTAAAAACCTTTGTGTAGTTGCCAAAAACCCATCTATTCGTTGGTGCAGCAATGGTCGTTGCCAAGGCATCCACATTCTCACAGTTCTTAGTAGAGGTAAAAATCCTACCATGGGAAATTTATGGGGGCTTGAAGCTTGGTTGACCCAAGAAGTGAGTGCAATGTAAGGGGGAGCTAATGTGGCCAAGCTTCAAGATCACCCGCTAAGAATAAGTGTGGCTAGGGAAACCCATGTGGAATCTAGTGGATATAGTCCTTGCCTAACCTAGGATTGTGTGTGTCTTAATTGTGCATGTTTTCAAACATTCAAAGACAAAACATTGTGTTTTCCAAGTGTTTTCTAAGACATTGAACAAATAAACAACTTTTGCAAACCTAGAAACACTTAGTCAAATTGAAACAACTCTGAAAATTTGCCAAAATTTCAAACAAACCAGACCTTTATTTAGCTTGCAACATATTTTCTATTATGTGCAACACATTCGACATTCTGAGTTGCATATAAGATATTTTATGCCACAATCACTATGCTAAGCCGCATTTGCTTACTGAAACAATGTATTTGACTATATTGCAACACATTTGATTTCCAGAACACCGCAATTAACTTCCTGAACCACATATGTGACTTGTAATGATGCATTCGCTGGACCTGCAAAGCATTTGTCACCTGAATGGACGTATTTTCCTGTCATTAAGAAAAAAATGGTTACTATCCAAAACTCAAGTCTAAATATTTTTAAACTGCTTTCAGACATCTTTTTCCAGTGGCCTTTGTTCAAAACCAGACAAAGAATTGCTCAAATCATCCTTTCTTGCATCTTTTAGCTTGCATTTGCCCATAGGTCCATCCTTGCAAATTATTGGTTGCATCTTAGAAATCATCATTTCTAGCAATAAACTAGTCTTTAGGTCCTCATTTTTGTAGACTTTGGAATAGGAAAACTTACCATACCTTGAAAAATCTTTTCCTTCAAAAGTAGATCATCATTGGACTTAGTCAAAATCATTTCCTTTAGTCATTGTCCTTTTGTGGGACCTTTCCAACTCAAAAATCTAGTTAGGAAACCTCACTTTTTCATCTTGTCATTTCCATTTAGTCATACCAACAAGTGTTTTGATGATCCAAATTGAGACATAGACCAAGCTTTGAGTGGTTGAGTAAACCTTTTCCAAAAGTCCATCAAAATTGCTTTGACCATTGCATTTGCATACCTTAGAATATTTCAGTCATTTTAATCCTCATTTTGCACCCCTTATCCTAAAAATCCAAAAAAAAATAGTTTCATACCTTTCATCTTAGTCTTCATTGTCTTTTTGTATTTGACACTCCCCTTAGACAACATTGTCATATTGCATCTCTTATTGCCAAAAACACCAAAAATATAGTTGCATTTGTATCCCTTATTCAAAAAAAAAAAATCCAAAAACATAAGTGTCATATCATTCCCATTCATAGACTTAGTTTTCATTATCATCCTTCCTCATTTGAGCAAATCCTTATATGGTTGAGACTAGGCTCCAAAGGAAAAGAAGAAAAATGGACCCTTTTGGACAAGACACCAACCCTTATAACTTTTCCAATGATATGAACCAAAACACAAACATGGGGGGATCTTTCATCAATCCTTTCAGTGACATGAACATGTCATCTTCTTCATGCAACCCCTTTGAACCATTTATAGGTAGAGATGAAAATGGACATGTATAAATAGAAGACTTAGAATATACCACTCAAAATCTAGATGTGGCCTCCTTTGTGGAAGAACTTATCTTGCAAGATTCATAGAGATATCTAGCCATGCTTTTAGACCAAGGGGACAAATTACCACGTGGGTTTGACATTAACACTTTAAGGGAAACCTCTCCTGATCATAATGTAAACAATACCTCCAACACCAACCAACCTCTTTCAACACCACAACATAATGCAAACAATACCTTCATTGGTGCCACTACACAAAATGAGACAAACACAACCAACGCTACCTCTAATAGTACCTCCACTCAAAATGCTTCCAACAAAGTCAATACAACATCCATTGGAGGGACATCAACTACATCACAAGCCACATCACATTCAATGTCTCTAATGTCAACAACTTCATCACAAACCATTAGGGCCACCTTCATTTGGATCTTCATCTAGCACCATGGGAATGACATCGTCAAGCCTTATACTTTCATCAACTAATGCCATGTGAAAAAAATCATTGAACCCCTTTGGGAGGAATAAATGATGAATTAACATTCCAGGACCCCAACCAAATGTCAATACTTCATCACAACTCAATACCAATATCCCCCAAAGGAAAAACACAAACATTCCACATGGCTACATTTACCAATTTGGATAAGGCAATCAAATCACACAACACATGACTTCATTTGGACACCAAAACACTCAAGGTCAAAATATCTTGAAAATATAGACCAACACTGCTAGAGTGCACATTCCCACATACATGTCACACATCCATACACAAAAACACATTTTGAATCAAAATTATCAATACCAACAAATTCCAAATCAAAACGCATCATACATTTCACAATGACACATCCCACAACAATATCAAAACACATCCTCACAACAAATGGGAACTCATGGAATACCTATCACTAGCATGTGTGATGCCACGAACAACCCCACAATTGATGCACTCACATTTCATATTGCAACCCTACAAAAATAGATGGAGAACATGCAATTGCAACATAAAAAGACCCACACATCATATGACCTATATCCATACCATTTTGACACGATTCTAGACATTCCACAGTTCCCTCCTAGATATGTGGTGCCAAACTTCACTAAATACAAAGGCAAAACCAGTCCCCTTGAACACATACGAGAATTTACAACCAATTACTTGGGTGTTTCCTATAAACACTTATCTGATGAGACTCTTCCCTAGGAGTATCATTGTTCCCACTCTTGAATGGTTTTCCACTTTCCTAAGGGAATAAAGTCATGGGAGGAACTTGCTGACAAATTTATAAAAAATTACACATATAACATTGACACTAATGTCACCATTACCAATTTATGTACGCTTACTCAATAGGAAACTGGTGAGACCTTTATTCCATTCTTCCAAAGATGGAGAAGTTTAGCAAGTCATCGCCATGTCGAGATACCAGAAAAAGAAAAGGTAGAAATGTTTCTCCAAAACCTTCTAGGCCCATTGAAATATAATTTACAAGTCCATTGTTGCACCACTTTCACATACCTCATCAAAAAAGGAGTACAACTTGAAAAGGCCCTTATTGCTAAAGGGGAACTCAAATATGGTAACAAGAACACAAACACAAACCCACCTACTGACAAAAACAAATACTGGGTCAAAAGAAAACACATCACTAATGATGGCATTATTGACACTAAGGCAGTAAACACAACAGTTCTTGTACTCACTCTCAAAGGATCTCAACCACAAAATGCACCAATGACCACACCAACACGTACTATAAGTACCATCCAAAATAATCAAAATAATCAAAACCTAGGGCAACCACATCAAACCAGGGGATTTCAAAAGAGTCGCACATACACCCCTTTGGGTGAACCAATTGAAGTGGTTCTTAAGAAGCTCCTCCAAAATAGTGTCATCGCATTGCAGGACCCTAAGCCATATGAGCCAAGAAAATTCAAGCCATCTTGGTTGGATGACAATACATTCTATGATTACCACCATGTAAAAGGGCATAAAACTTCCTCTTTTCAACAATCAAGAAATCTTTTTTAGGATCTCATTGAAAATCACAACATTGAATTAGGCAGACAATAGTTTGTGTCAAACTTGAACCATACTATGCATAAAAACCCACTTCATGATCATGGTTCAAATAATCCCTCTATGTCGAGGGTCGAATACTGTAATAATCCAAGCTAATTACATACACCACCTTCGACTATTCTGGTGGACCCATTATTAATCACCTCTAAGTTGTTGACGAATATGTCAATACTATTACCATCAAGAAAACACCTGAGTGTAATGTCACTACTTGCTACACCCTTAATATTAGTGTACATCAGGTTATGAATAGTCGGCTTGTGGCTATCTTAACTCTCTATTAAGTCATATTATCATTGGTATATTGTTATTTAGTTGTTTAGGTTGACCTAAGACTTATATAGGTGTGTCTAAGTCAGCCTAGGTGATATCCTAGGCATAAATAGGTATATATAGGAGGGTGTGAGTCTTATTTCATCATCAAGTGTGAAGTGTGTTCTCATTAG
>VDFB02025986.1:0-25327 GCA_007258455.2 Sequoia sempervirens
TCTTTTGCCTTTGCGGACATTCTTGATGGATACTTTTCCCATTTTTATTTTGCCCCATAGTTTCTTTGACTAATGGAGTTTGACAGGGATGATCTTTCTTTGTATTCTTTTGTATCCATATGTTTTTGATTTGTCCATTATGCTTCTCAGTTTCTTTTGATTTGATAATGTTCTTCGTACTTTGATTCAAATATTTCTTTTGATGTTGGTCCCAATTTGTGGATGGGGTAATGGGTGGATGAAGATTCATGGCATGACTGGTTGTAGTATTGACACTAGCTTCATCATAAGGACTCTTCATGCTCCCTATGTTGATGTTTGCTTGAGACGAAGTTGCCCCCAATATTGTGGAAGTAGCACCTTCATGCTTTGATTCTGCCTGTTCTGAGATCTCTTGTATAGAATGCACTCTCTAATAAATGACCACCGTAGGTGACATTTCAATTTGCTGCTCTGCTAACTCTGGATGTTCTATCTGACTTGTTTCCTTGGGCGGATAATGATGGATATCTTTATTCATGATGTCCTCGATCTGAGTTTGGGACATATTCGATCCTGATGTTGACAACTCCGTTTGATTGTAGGAGTCAAGAATCTGCTCCTTTTGTGTAACACAATCTTGTTCTAGATGAAGATCATCTACGTGTCCATCTATAGAAAGCATCTCATGGGTAGATGGAGGACTACGTTCTATATGGATATGATCATCTTGCATAGATAGGAGAGTGTCCATTAGATCATTGTAGTATCTTGTAGATATGAATTCTTGATCTTGATTTATTTTAGGGTTGCTCTCGACATGCTTTGGACCAAGTTCAAAGAATGGATTGCTTACAAAGGGTTTTTGGATGTTTTCATTAGACCTGGTAAGTGGTTCAATATCCCCAAATGTCGAGTTCAGGGTTCCTTTCGTATCTATAACCATGAGGTCGAAGGGTGTCAATATGTCTTGGAAAGGACCATTGCTAGACCTTGGTGAAAGATTTTGATCATGCTTTGGAATAAATTTTTGAGATATGTCCTCTAACTCATTAGGTGATGTGGAGACATTTTCAATGTGATCATAGGTCAATGGATCGTGCATGAAGGTGTTTTGGGGTGTTTGAATCATTGGTTGGATGGATGGGTTGTTTGGTGCATTGTTTGATGGTATCAATATGTTCTGGTGGGCGAAGTAGGCTTCTACTTGCTTTTGTATGAACAATGCTTGTTGTTCATTTTGTTGTTGTTGTGCCAGGATTTGTGCTTGTTGTTGCGCTTGTTGTTGTTCCAACAATGCTTGTTGTTGTGCTTGTTGTTCTTCTGCTTCTTGTTTCTCTTGGTATTGTTCTAACACTTGCTGATATGCGAGTTGTTGTGCAAAGTACTGTGCTTGTGCTTGCACTCGTGCTTGGGCATCTTTTGCAGCTTGAGTAGCTTGTGTAGCTAGTTGTTGTTGTTGCAACAAAGCTTGGGATTGTGCCGCTTGTTGTGCTTGTTGTTGTTGCAGCAATGTTTGAGCTTGATTTTGCTGTGAAGCTTGAGAAGCGTGTATGGCTATAGGCACTTGCTGAATTGTTTGATATTGTTGGAGCAATTGTTGGTATGCTTTGAATGCAGCGTTGTAATGGCTTACTTGGCTTGGTTGCAATGGTGGTGGTGGTGGGATCGAAATTGTGTTGGAAGTTTGAGATGCACTTAGAGCGATGGTGGTGGTGGGAGGTTGTGATGTAAGGGGTGTGATGGGGGTAGGGGAAGTTTGAGGTATAGTGGATGTAGTGGTTGGAGTGAATGTGGTGATAGGTGCATTTGGGATGGGTGAAGTGATAGGAATGGTGGGACTAGGTGAAGTGGTAGGAATGGTAGAGATGAGCGAAATAGTGGGTCTTTGAGAGACTGTATTTTGATTAGCTATCATGCATTGGTTTGATGTGGATGGTGTGTTTGAAAGATGTGATGTACCCCCTTGGTTGGATGAATTGATTTGGATGGGGCGATTTATGTTAGGGAAAGGTGGAAATTTAGGTAAAGGGGAGATCCCTAAACCAAAATATGGTGTTGACGTGGTGGGAGGTGTAAATGGTTTGAATGGTGGAAAAATTTCTTGTGCAAATGAACAGACAAATCTGTAAGGTCTCTCTATTTTGGACGAGCTTGCTTGTACCAAAGGTCTAGACACTTGCATGTCAAGAGAAAATGATGAGGTGGTATGGTAAGGAACCTCAGATGTATCAATAAATTCAAGTGGGTTGTAAAGTGGATTTTGATGTGTGTTGAAGAGGGTATCATCCTCGTTGATAGTAGGTTCTATGGTGGTAATGGAAGTGGTTGATTGTGGAAGAGTGTTTTGGTCATTTGGTACAAGAAGCTCATCCTCAATAGTGTTGAGAATTGATGGATTTATTTTAGCCATTGCGCGAAGAAACTTTTGCAGTTTTGGTTGTTTGAGCATCTCAAGAACTTCTTCCTCACTTAATTCTGTTGGTGTGATGTCTTCCACCAAGACCTCTTTTTGTGGATCGTGTGTAGTGATAGTGAGGTCTGGAAGTGGTGTGTTTTGGATTTCTAGAATGTTTTGGCTTAGATCACTTGTGGTTGATGTTTCTAGATTTAACTCCATGTTCCTCTTGTGTTGTGATCTTGTTTGAACCATAAAAGAGCAAACTAGGATGCGTAAAAGATCAAAGATGTGAAGATGAAAGGTGTATGATATATGGGTGAGAATGGAAGTTTTGAATTTGTATTGAAAATCTTGATGTGATGCTAGGTACTTTGGGTTTGCTTTGATTGATGTTTGTTTGATGTTTAGACTTTGAATTCTATCTTTTGAATGTTGATGTTTGAGCAAGAGATATCCCCAAGATGTTTGAATGATGATCTAAAAAAGATAACTAATGCTCATAAAGGATAATTTGATTTAGGAGTGAGAATAGGATGTGTCTACTCACAAGCTAACCAAAAGATAATCCAAATTAGTGATGGGAGAAGGATGCATCTATCCACCATTAATTTGAACAAAGTGATAATTCAACTAAGCATGTGCAAAAGGATTCATTCACACACAATTGAGTTGAACAAGTTTGATGTTTGATGTTTGAAGAATTCAAAGTCTCATGTTTGAAAGGTTTTGATGTCTACCAAAGGAGCCTAGCATAGTTGTGTCAAGATTTTCTCAAAATGTTGGTGAGATGTTTATGGTTGATGATGTTTTTGATGGATGAATGTTTGTTTTGATCTTAGAATGACCCTAGTTTAGACTTTTGTTTAACAAGACCAAGGTATTGAAGAACATGTTATGCCCTAAGCAAGGTATCCAATCCCTTGAAACAATCTTGGATTTTGTGTGTAGTAAAATGAATATAAAGTGGGGTTGTCTCTTGAAGCATGTCGATAGAAATTAGCCAACAACTTTTCTCTAAAATCATATAACCTTTTGAGTTTTTGTTGATGTTGCTTTGGGCTAAGTTTCCCTTTCTTGGGTTTTTGTATCTTGATCTTGCGAGAAATCATTGAAAAGACATGTGTGGGGCTCAATTGCTTATCTTTGCTTTTAATGACTTCTTTTTACCAAATACACTTTCTTGATTATGTTTCAAACTAAAGATGTCCTATGTCAAAATTCCTTTTCTTCCCACAAAGTGTTGTGTGGGAGTTCCAAGAAATTGAGGCAAAGGGATTTCCTAGGTTAACCCTAGTTAGAGCAAATGACGATATAAATTCAAGTGATGAGAAACCTCTAAGGACATAATCCCAAGGGAAGGCAACAACACTTAAATTTGTCAAAAGGTATTTGCTCTATCAAAAGGGGTTTGAAATTTGCATGATCATGTTTAAGTGTTTGTTTTCCAATGTTTACGAACAAGCATGTGTTTTTGTAACCCAAAAGCATGTACAATCCTATGGATGTGTAAGACAATATTTGTTGGATTCCCACTTGGACAAGTCCAGCTACGCTTATCTCTAGCGGATGGTTAGATGCTTGACCCCACTGGCTCCCCTCCACTACTCATTAACGCCACCAGCAGCTCATCAACACCCATGAAACTCCCATGGCATGCTTTCCATCTCTACTAGAAGACCGTGAGAAAGTGTAGTGCTTCCGTAATTTGACCGCTCTTGCACCAACAAATAGATTAAGGATTTTGGAAAATTTAGCACATGGGTTCTAGTAAGGACTTCCGTCAGGAGATTGACCCATACGGGCAAGTGAGTCCCTTCGATCCATCTTGTTTGATCCAACCATGTGATTATGGCGCTTAACCAAAACCCTCAATTTATATCCCTACCGAAATACTCTTGGCTTTAGAGTGTTACCGTTGATCTCGCCGCTGGGTGAGTACTTTTTCCCCAAGGCAGGCCCTCTAAGATAAACAAAAGCAAGCAAAGACACAATCCGTAACTCGATCGATCTTTGGTGGCACAAAGAAAGAGAATGTACGCGAAAATGCCCCTACTCACACTCGCACAAGATGTTCAATTTTTAAGCCCAAATTGAAGTGTTTCAAAGCAATAAAATGTATTTTGAGTGTTTCTCTTGCACCCTAGATCACATGAAGCGCAAGGGGAGAGGATACGTACTCAAAAGACCATCACACAATTCAAACACTTGTTCATTTTATACCCTTAAAGCAATTGTGAATTCATTTTAAGCACCAAATGAAATATGAAGATTGCTTGTTCAATTTTTAACCCAAAATGAACTCTAGTAAGTTTGTCCTAAGATCCATTTTAAGCCCTTTGCAATGAAAATCAAATTGTTCGTTTTAGACACAAATGAAAATTAGTGTCCTAAGAAGAAGGAAAAAAAATTCTTTGAAGAAGTGTTAAACAAACACTAAAGTGTTAAAAAACACTTTGATTAGACAAAATATCCTCTTTCTTTTGATTTTGATTTTCAACCAGGCGCGCTATAACAGTGACCGGGCGTGCTATAACAGTGACTAGGCGCGCTATAAAAATGACCGGACACGCTATAACAGTGACCAGGCGCGCTATAACAGTGACTGGGCGCGCTATAACAGTGACCAGGCGCGCTATAACAGTGACCGGGCGTGCTATAACAGTGACCAGGCACACTATAACAGTGACCGGGCGCGCTATAAAAGTGACCGGGCGCGCTATAAAAATGACCGGGCACGCTAAAACAGGGATTTATGAGCAAAACTGTAAAAACGGTAAATTTTTTTTTAGAAACGTGTTAGAATCCGTTGATCAGCCCTCCTTCTAGCGCCAATATGTGAACCATTTGAATCTAGACCTTGCACAAACACAATAAACAAGCAAACAATTAGATCAAACACAAGATTAGAAACCAATGATTCCTCAAGAAATCCATTTGAAATTTTGCAAAAGATAAGAAATGAAAATGAAGGACACAAATGAAACAATTAAATCCTATCTAATGCAAGCAAACTCTTGATCTCTTGAGGGAGTTGGTGCAAATAGGTGTGTGGAGATTTTCCCTTTCCCAACTCCTTGAATGCAAATGTTGATTGAAGATGATTGACCCACTTGATGAAGACTTTGAATGTATGCTCCAAGCTAAAATCTGCAAAAAACCTAGCTATGATTCAATGAGATAAATGAGAATTGCTAAGTATTTTAGCATGGTAACTTTGCTTGAAATGTGGATGATAAAATAAGGATATAAGCTCTTTATTTATAGATTGACAAGTTGAAGAGATGTCCAAATTTGATCAATGTGGGACAAAGATTCAACCAATGATATAATGCCACTTTTCAACATGTGAGAGGATGAAGGTTGAGCAAGTTTTGGGGAATGTACCAATAAATGCATGAATTTGAATTTTTGAGAAAAGACATGTAAGAGGGGGAAAGAAAATTGCATTAAATCCCCCTTGGCTCAAGGCAAAGGACATGTAAGAGGTCTTAAATGCCTTGTTGGAAGGACTTATTCCCTCTTGGATTTTGAATTCAAATTAGGGGAATATTCCTTAAAAGATGCCTTGTTGAAGGAAAATAGAAAATTATTAAATCAAATAAATGATTTAATTGTGCAAGTTGCAAAATCTAGAGGATTGGAGTGATTAGGATTAAATTAATCAGGATTTGATTAATTTAAGGGGATATTTAGCTGATTTGACAATTTGATTTAGATTTTAGGATTAATTTAAATCAAAAAGAGAGGAATATGATAAGAGGCTAATTAAATAAAGATTTTGATTTATTTAATTAAAAGGGATGGTGCTAGATTAAATCAAATAAGGTTTTAATTTATTTAATTTAACAAATAGACTTTAGAGATTTAATCAAATAAATTGATTATTTAATTAAATAGGGATAATTAGATCAGATGAATTGATTTAATTAACAAGGGAAAGTGACTTAATTAGACAAAATAATTTATTTAATTAAGAGCCGAATATTGATGAATTTAATCATAAAGGGAATTTGATTAAACAGTTAGGACTGAGGATGATTTAGGAAAAAACGATGTTAGTAGATCGTGTGATATCAATCATATATTTTCGATGTCTACAGATTCTAAAGAATCTCATTTTGTTAGAAGATTTAAAAAGGGATCAAGAAAATATAAGGGAAAACTTCCCTTTAAATGTTTTAACTGTGGCAAAATAGGTCACTTTACTGCAAAGTGTCCCTATGATGATCAAATCTATGACAACGAGACAACTAAAATACAGCCTAAGAAGAAGGCTTTCAAACCTAAACGAAACTTCAGTTTTAAAAAGAAGAAAAGTCTGTTTAGTAAGGATGAATCTGATATTGAGTCTGAAGACTCATCAGCTGATGAAGTTGAAACATTGTTCATGGCTGAATTTACTCTACAAAATGATTCTAACACCTTTTACACTAAAGAAGGTGAAGTAGATCTTGAAAGTGAGCTAAAATGTGCTCTTCAAGAGGTCAAAAAACTTAAAACACAAGTTCTTACTCAAGAACATAAACTAGATCAAGAATTGGTATCTCTAAAAAATTAGCTTGTAGAAGCTAAAAGAGTTCAAGTCTACCTTAAAGAGACTATAAGCTGCAAAGATCATGAAATTCTAAAACTGGGACAATAAGTAGTCCTTCTTAGGAAGGAAATTGAAAAATATGAAAGCACTCTAAAACTAAATGAGATGCTCAGCAAGTAAAAGGTGTATAAAGATAAAACTGGTCTTGGTTTTGAAAAGGGTGAATGCTCAACTGACAAAGCAAAACAAAACCCCTCTTTTGAAGTAAAAATTCAGGTTCAAATCTCTCAGAATCTGGTAAGGATAATGGTAAGTTTTTTAAAGGTAATAGACCTTCATATAATGTCAATTCTTTTTTCTATGGTTATTGCTTTTTCTACAACAAATTTGGTCATAAGGTGAGCACTTGTAGGATTATGAATTCTAGAATACCTAGGCTTGGTCTTAGACAACACCATGGTTTTGTTAGACAAATCAGATGTTTTAAATGCAATACTCTAGGACATTCTGTCAAACAGTGCAGAATCAATCTGCATTCTAAACAACAAAAAATTAAAAAGGTTTGTAAACCTAAGACTGTCAACAACATTGAACAAACTATGTTGGTTCAAACTACTTTTCATTCAAAGAAAAAGGACTTATGGGTCCTGGACAGTGGATGTTCTAACCATATGACTGGCGATAAGGAGAAGTTTATAAAACTTGAAGATTATGTAGGTGGATATGTTAAGTTTGGTGATAACTCTGGTATTCAAATTAAAGGTAGAGGTTCACTTCTTCTGAATGAAGACAGTCCTATCTATAATGTGTACTATGTGGAAGGTCTCAAGCACAATCTTCTAAGTGTTAGTCAAATATGTGATAGTGGTTATCATTTCTTTTTAATTCACAGGGATGTGAGATTAAGAACAAGCTTGGAAAGGCTGTTGTACCTGGAAGGAGGACAAAAGGAAATGTGTACAATCTCCTTGACTCATCTTACAATGACAATATTCAAGGTATGTGTCTAATGGGACAAATTGAAGAGAGTTGGTTATGGCATAAAAGATTAGGACACATAAACTTTGAAAATCTAGTTAGAATCAGTAAGAATCAGAATGTTAGAGGTTTACCAATTCTTAACAAGCCAGAAAATTTTGTGTGCAAAGGATGCTTAAGTGGTAAACAAACTGAAATTAGCTTCAAGACAAAAGAAAATTCTTCTTCAAAACCTTTATAGCTTGTGCAAACTAATTTATGTGGACCAACTAGAAAAAGGTCTATCAATGGTGAAAAATACTTTATGCTTTTTGTAGATGATTATACTAGAATGGTTTGGGTCACATTTCTTAAGCACAAATCAGAAGCCTTTGAAAGGTTCAAAATCTTTCGTAAAATGGTTGAAATGGAATTTGATCTGAAACTCAAATACCTTTGATCAGACAAGGGAGATGAATTCATCTCTCAAGAGTGTATTGATTACTGTGAACAACATGGTATTAAAAGGCAGTATGCTACAACTAAAACACCTCAACAAAATGGGGTAGTTGAATGTAAGAATAGAATTGTAAAAGAAATGGCTAGAACCATGCTAGATGAAGCTAAATTGTCTGATATGTATTGGAAAGAAGCTGTTCATATAGCTGTATACATTTTGAATAGAGTGCAGCTTAGGGTGAAATCTAAACACACTCCTTATGAACTATGGTTTGGAAAAATTGCTTCTGTCAAATAATTTAAAATTTTTGGAAGTGAGTGTTTTATCAAAAAGGATGATGATAATATTGGAAGTTTTCAATCCAAATGGGATGAGGGTATCTTTTTGGGATACTCAACTCATAACAAAGCTTATAAATGTCTCAAAAAAAGGCTTAATAAGATTGTTGAAGTTGTTAATGTAAAATTTGATGAAAGACCACATTTGAATGCTAAATCTTTGCAAAATAATGAGGAAGAAGAACTTGAATTTGAAATAATTTCTGAAGGAGCTGGAACAACAAAGTCTATTGCTAAATTAGCAAGCCCTAAAAATGAAAATGCAAGTCCTGAAAAGGCTGCATCAAATGATCCTTCGAAAAATCTAGCTATATACCACCCCAAAGATCAAATTATTGGGGATAAAAATGTAGGAGTTCAAACTAGAAGAAAGGCTGCAGAATTTGATGAAAAGGCACAAATTTCTTTCTGTCTAGTTACTCAGGTTGAGCCTAAAATTTTTAATGAAGCTCTCACATATTCATGTTGGCTTAATGCTATGTAGGAATAAATTGATTAGATTGAGAAAAATTAGACTTGGGAGTTAGTCCCAAGACCAGATGACAAGAATGTCATTGGAGGCAAATGGATATATAGAAATAAGGTTAATGAAAATGGTAATGTTATTCGCAATAAAGCAAGATTTGTCTGCAAAGGCTATGCTCAACAAGAAGGTATTGATTTTGGTGAAACCTTTGCACCTTTTGCTAGACTAGAATCTATCAGAATATTCTTGGCTTATTCTATTTACAAAAACTTTACTATTTATCAAATGGATGTCAAAAATGCTTTTTTGAATGGCTATTTAGATGAAGAGGTCTATGTTGAACAGCCTGAAGGATTTATATGCAAAGATAGTCCTAACCATGTTTATAGGTTGAAAAAGGCTCTCTATGGCTTAAAACAAGCACCTCGAGCTTGGTACTCTGGGCTGGAAATTCATTTAATTTCTAATGGCTTTGTTAGAGGAGGTGTAGACAGTAATATTTATGTTAAAACTAAAGGTTCTAATATTTTAGTTGTTGAAATTTATGTTGATGATACTATCTTTGGCTGCAATAATGTCACTATGAGTAAAAAATTATCTCTGTTAATGGAATCTGAGTTTGAAATGTCAATGTTAGGAGAATTAAATTTCTTTCTGGGTCTTCAAATCTCTCAATGTGAGACTGGAATATTTCTTTCTCAATCCAAATATGATAGAGAGATGCTTATGAAATTTAAAATGGATGAATGTCATCCTGTTAGCACACCCATGGCTACTAGATGCAAACTTACTAAAATTGATAATTCTCCTAATTCAAATCAAACAGAATACAGATCCATGATCGAAAGTCTCTTATATTTAACCGCCTCTAGACCTGACATGATGTAGGTGGTTTGCACTATTACATGTTTTCAGGCATCACCTAAAGAATCTCATGTTACTGCTATTAAACAGATCTTTAGATACATTCAGGGCACTTTTGATTATGGTCTTTGGTATCCTAGAAGCACTGATTTCTCTTTGATTGCTTATATTGATGCTGACTGGGCTAGTTGTTTGGATGATAAGAAAAGCACTAGTGGTGTTGCATTCTTTCTTGGTGATTGTTTGGTGGCATGGCACAACAAGAAACAAGTATTTGTTTCTCTTTCTACTACTAAAGAAAAATACATTGCTGCCACTTCATGCTGTATTTAAGTATTGTGGATGAGTTAGACTCTTTTAGATATGGGTATTAATGTTTCTAAACCTGTTTCCATTCTTTGTGATAACACTAGTGCGATAAATATATCAAAAAATCCTATCATGCACTCTCGAACAAAACATATTGCTATGAAGTTTCATTTTCTATGAGAAAAGGTTTTGGCTAATGAAGTCTGCTTACAGTTTGTTGGATCTCAAGATCAGGTGGTTGACATTTTCACTAAGCCCTTAGCAAAAGAGCTATTTGAAAGGCTGAGACTTTGATTGAGAGTTATCTCTCAATCATTACTTCACTGAATCTCCAAGATACTACTTAGGGGGAGCAAGTTAAATATTTTCATTCTCTTACTGCTCTCCTATAATCTTGGTTGCTACTCTTCTATTTTTTTGCAGCTGTTTCTCATGATATTTTGGTTGGCTTCTCAGTTGTGTTTCATGGAAATTGCACGATCTTCTCTTCTACTCTTTTTCATTGATGTAAAAAGGGGGAGAGTCATTTGTGTTTTTCCATCAAGGACAAAGGGGGAGTTTGTTGGATTCTAGTTCTGTTTATGGTTTGTCCTTGATGACAAAATCCCTAATCCTTATGATTTACAATGGCACTTCTTTGATGTCTCTTGGGTTTTACTGAAAGTTATTTGTTATGTTTAAATTTCAAGATGGTGATAAGAATTATGGTTCAAGCTATGAATACTATTTTTGTGTCTGAAAAAACTTGTAAGTTGGTATTCTTTGTCAGGATGGTTCTCTTTGCATTTCATAGGCTTTCACATATCGGCATGAGTATGGCAGGGTCTCCTTGATCCACTTTGAAATGTTTGAGTTTCCTATTGGCAAGACATTTCTAATGTTATGTCGATTGAATTTAACATTCTGGCAGCTTTCGGCGTAACATTATTTGTTGTCTCAGTGATAGTAGTTATATCGGCATAAGTTAAATCAGTTGGTATGTGGTCTCGAGCAATACCGATTTGTCACACCGACCGACATAGGAAATAATATCTATCGGCATGAGCTTGGCAATCAGGCTGAGGTCGTAGTGAAAAGGTTATGTCTCTTCGACTAATGCATGTGGATGTCTTTTGGTAAGAGTGTTGTAATCAGCATATGGTCTCTCCAAAGACATATTGTCTTACCGACGGTGTTCAAAAAGGGTCTTATCGGCAAAAGTTTTTCTTTGGTATAATGTCATAATGAACCCTGTGGGTCTCACTGATGGAAAATATTAAGGCCTCTCGGTGAAACATATTGTGTTCGATATAATATCTCTCCGACTATGGAAATTCATGGCGAAGGCGAATGAAAGGCTTTCAGTGAAAGGTTGGTAAAGTCTTAGTGACTCAAAGTGAATAAAGTCTTTCAGTGAAACTTAATGTATTCTATGAAATGTCTTCCTGATAGCATTAGGTTACAATGACAGTGTTAAAACAAGATAGAAGGCTCGTCAATAAGAAAAAATAGCGACCACTGTGTATCATGTGGAGTAACGGTGAAACATGGAGTAGTCTATATAGTGTCTCCCTGACTATGTATAGTCTCAGTGACTTGGAAATGATAAAGGCCTTCGGCATAGGTGTTGAATTGTCATGGAAACAATGTGTATCGAATGTCTTTCAAAATGAAAAAGTTTGTTCTCCAAGAGGTCTCCCCGAAAGTTCTTTGTTATAGTGATTGTGAATGAAACTAAAAGAGCATCTCGGTAAGAAGTTTCCTCATGTCTCAGCGAAAGAATGTTTTACTAAGGAAGACCATCGACGTAGCATGTTGTATTCGATATATCTTCTCTCTGAGTCTAGTGGTTCTTGGTGAAAGCGACAACCATAAGGTTGTCTGGCAATGCTAGAGTTGCCTACGACATAACGTGTCATCGTTTGAATTGAAAAGATTAGGGAAAACTTTTTGATTTTATTCTCTTAAGCTAGGTATCGAACCCTAACCTGGCCACCATCATGAATTTTTACATTTTTGTTGTATCTGACTATAATGGCTTCTACAGAGGTCTATGGAAGGTTTGTTTGATGCACCTCTCTAGTTGGATGGTCGATAGTGGTTGATGGAGCCATGGGAGTTACAGATTTGTCTGAGAAACAATCTCACAAGTTTTAGAAGTTGGGTGAAATGGCTCTTGTTTTGGTTGGTTGTTCTACTATTACTTCTGCATTCTGTTACTTTTTTGGCATTTATAAATAGGAGCAGAAAACTAAGTTTTTTGTTTGGTTGTTATTGTAATTATGAGATTATCATTCTTGGGCTGTATGAAAATGTATGATAAAACTCTGCAATAAAAATCTGAATAAAAATGCAGAGATTGTAAATTTATTTTCTATGAGGTATTTTAGGGATTCAGTTATTGAATCTTTAAGGTATTCTGTAGACGAGAAAACAGAGAGATGTGCTTAATTGAACACAGAGAAATCCTCTGAATCATTACTATTTTTCAAAACATAATTTGAGGGGTTGGTACTCCTTGAGATAGATATCTGTAAATAAGGGGTTGATGCTCCTTGAGTGGGTGCTCAAAAATCAGCCTATAAGGCATTGTGAATAGTTGATTAAAAGATTAAGCCTGGAAGGCATTTAGGGAGTGGTTTTTATACCCCAGGAGGGTTTTCCACTTGGAAAAATATTGTGCCTCTTTGTTCTTCTATGTTCTCTCTAGTTTATTATGCTATTGTTGTTTTAGTTCACTATTGAGTCATTATTTTTCTCAATTTTTTTTATGAATGATTACATTCAACTCATGAATGCTCTAATTAGAATGATATTGAGATCAAATCTGAGCTGCTTGTTTAAATATTTTAAAATTTAGTCAAATAGTTAAGACACTGATTCACCCCTCCTTCTCAGTGTCATTTTAACTCCAACAGAAACATATTCTATAAACTCTCTAATTTAATATGGTTGTGCACAAGATGAGCACTTAGTGTGTTCAAAATCATGTCTTGCTCATATGAAGGTCTGATAGACCATATTTTTGTGATTTTCTGCATTCCATCTTCCTCATGAATAAGCTATAATATATCTTCTTTGGTTAGATCACCTTCTTCTTCACTTCCTTCTGTCATTTCTTTTTCTTGTTCCAGTTCAGCTATTTCCAGTTCTTTTCTTTGGGTGTCCTCAGTTTCCTTATCAAATTCCTCATCTGGTATGTCTTCAATCACCTGTTCTTTTCCTTTCCCTTCAACTCTTGGAGTCTTGTATGTAGGAGGAGTACATACAACAATTTCTTTTGCTCTTTTCTTCTTTCTCTCCATCTCACCGGAGGAGGAACTAACTTCAAGTGCCCTTACCAGAAGGGGAATACCAATTGAGCCAAACTTTCCTAGCAAACCTTAAAGAAAATTTCATATTCCTAATCACTTTTTTCCAAATTGTTAGAATGTATGTAAATCTACTTGCAAACTGGTTCACTCTCTTCCCATATTACATTGTTGTTCAGTGGTAAGCAATTCAAAAAATAAATCACAAGACATATAACCAAAGTACCAAACCTGAAAGGTTAACCTACCATCTTTGTCAATTGTGTGTTCTCCATCAGTTGATCTTTCAATAATCCACAAAGGTCAAAATTTTGATCTTCCATTATCATCTTGTGTGAAATGTAAACAACACCTGCCAAAGTTGCACCTTTTTTGTTTCTAGAAAATATTTTGTAGGATACTCCATGTGCAATGCACCTTGTCACTGAATCTCTGATTGTTGAGATTATTAATGCCCTTTGATCTCTAGTTACTCTAGTTAGGGTTTTGACTTCTTTATTTCATATTGACTTCTTTCTCAACACATCTAAAAATTTGCATAACCTAGTTACAGTTCCAATCACTTCTTTGATGATATGGTAGTGTTTATCTAGAGTTAGAATATCGTCATTCAATCTATCTAGAATAAACTCAATGATTTCTACATTCTCAAAATAGGGGAATTCACTCCAAATATCCAAGCTTTTGTGTTTTGCTTCTTTCAGCCATTTCAATTCATCGTGCAACAACATGTTTCTTACAATTCTAATATTTTGAATGCTATACTCATCTAGGTTTACCATTCCTTTGATTTGTTGCATTTACCTTCCGTACTCATGTCTTAATTCTACCAAATAAGTTCTTCAACTGCACACCAAATTAAATGGAAATTTCTCAATACAACTAAAGTACCTGATGGATTAGGGTTTCATCGCCAAATTAACTTCACACTTTCAAAATTATGATGCAAAGTGCTCTCCTTCTTATTTTCTTCAATATAGAGTGGAAAATGAGGGTTCCAACTTTTCTTTTTATAACTCACACAATTAACCTTTTGTTGTATTAAATTATTTTTCCCTAGGTGTTCTAAATACCTTGTTCTCTCAGTCAGTGAGAGAAAAATTCTTCTACATATCTTCAATTTATTTACAAGTGTTTTTAAATGCATTTGTAAAAAATTAACACAATTGTTAACAATCTACTGCATTCTAGAACCAACTACCAACAGGGGGAAAAGGATTTTCTTGAAAAACTCCCTCTAGGCCAATGGCCTGAGATCAATTCCTAGAGGAATTACTAGAAGCAGGTTTTGGTGCTAGCTCATTTCCTACAACATAATCTCTCTTTCTTACCCAAGTTTTCTTCATCTGATCTCTTATTTCATCCACAGTCACTTTCCCTTTTCCTTTATCATCTTTCTACGTATTTTTTCCTTTGTATGTCAAACCTCTTCTATCCATATTTTTGTTTCTACAGAATCTTGCAATGTGATCATATTTTTTGCAATTGTAACAGACAACATTTCCTTGTCTAGACTAGTCATTCCATTGATTTATTCATGATCTACACTAGTTAGAAATATTTCCAAATCTTCCATAGGTATAACATTTAACATTCCTTCTATTGACAGAGTTGTTTGACATATTTTTGCATCTAATTGACTTATGACCAAACTTATTGCAATTGAAACACTGACTGAAGAATGATGGATCCCTTGATTTAATTTTACTTCTACATTAAGCAGCCATATGACCAAATTTATTGCAAGAAAAATAGTATCCATTAAACTTTTTAGCATTAGGTTGTCTTATGGATGCCTTTTTTCTTTGTTCATTTGATTTCCTTGCTTGAAATTCCTTTGTCCAAATCTAGAACTTTCTCCTTTCTCATATCCAAGACCTCACTTGTCATTTGCATTCTTTTGACTTTGAGTCATCTCTTCAAGCTTAACTAAGCTAATCTTGAACTTTCCTAGTATTCATTTGCAGTAGTAAGTTCATCCCTGAGAATAGAAATCTATCTTTCAAGTTCTTCATTGTTTCTGGACTGTTGCAGTTCAATCTCCAACTGAATGAATCCTTCATTAATTGCATTGAACTCATCAGATCTTTATTTTAAGGACTGAGAAAGATTCTCCTCATTCTTTTTTCTCTCTTCAATCTCCTTAGTCAGCTTCATCACCATATATTCCATCTCATTCTTTAGGGTAGCATTGTCTCTAGCAAGCTTTTCACATTCTTCAATTATTTCCTTCAAGGTTTGATTCAGGTGAACATCATCCATGATTTTTCTCTCTTTTTTCTTAATCTAGTCACATAGATCTTTTCTCTTCTCCCTGAACTTAATAATCTGATCCTTCAATCTTTGATGAATTTCGCAACATCCTTAAGATTTGCTTTCAATTCTCAGACTTCTACTCTGGACTAATCAAGATCATCAAGTGCCACCAAAAGTTATTGTTGAAGACTACCAATTTCCATTACATTCCAAGATACATCTCAAACTATCAAAATTATTTTGAGGAACAAGGCTCTGATACCAATTGTTGGAATCAAGGAACATTGAGAGGGGGGGTGAATCAGTGTTCTGCAAAATTTAACTTTATTAATCTGATTTTTAAACCACTAATAACATTCAACCAAGAGAAAGATGCAAACACATAAAGCAATAATCCAAAAAACCATAACACAAGGATTTTTATGTGGAAACCCTATTAAGGGAAAAACCACAGTGGAGGTTAATGCATAATTTGAGTACTCAAATATAAGTGTTTTACAAAAATGGGAATGCACTTGCATTCAGGCACACTACCTAGAGCTCACTGCTCAAAAAATAGAAAGCCTCACTACCTTACAATTAATGTCAAAAGACAAATGGATTGGTGAACTATGAAATAGCATCTTCAAATGCCTGATAATAGTTTCAGTCAAGCTCATCAATCGAATTCTTGACCTTCTGTCTAATTTTGCTCTTCTGCTTTGCTCTTCTTCAACTCGCATCACAAAATCCTTTTATGGACAAGTGAAACTGTGCATAATAGCTCCACAACCCTTATGATATTCACAACAGACATCAACACACTTTGAACACACACCAAAATTATATATTTGATCACTTATATATATCTTCAATAAAAGATTAATCGCTACAAGTTAGCTCCAACATAATATTAAATATTTTCCAACCGTCGGCTCAATCCATAAATAATTTTTAATTCACACCCACCAAATTCAGCCACAACATAGTAAGGACCCAAAACAAAATCCTCAAACCTAAAAATACTTCAAATAATTTCTCCTCGAACATCCGCAGCATGCCACATTCACTTAGTCGACCTTCTAGCACTATTAAATAGAAAATCAATTAACCAGATCTCCTAACTTGTACACCAATTAATACAATGGCACCAAACTCAAGAATAAGATATTCCAGATGCCCAATTACCTTCCATGAGATCCACAACTAAAAATGATGATATGGTAATGCATATGGATCAAAAAACTCAACTTCAGTTAGATACCCTGTTCTTCACTCTATCTTCCAGTATGGACAAATACTAAAGTGTGGACCAACTCAATGACTTAGGTCTCCATCAATGACAACACCAAAAGCCATATGCCAAAACATGAATCAAACTGCCACAGGTCTAAATATAACGTATATTGATGATAAGTTGCAATTAACTATGCTAAATGGTATATTTGATGGATTCATCACAATTCAAAGTGACATGGACACCTTTGTGAAAGAAGCTAGAGTAGTAATTGATGCAAGATACAATGCATACAACACAAAGGTGCAAAAAATATTGGATACCAATTGGCCCATAGTGGATGAATATAATGAGTGGCTGGATAAATATGTTGAATAAGCCATTGAGATGGTGAGATGGATATAGAGAATGGTCTAGTATAGTACATGTCTGGCCTTTGAAATAACTATTTTAAAAATCTATATCTTCTCAAATTTGAAACTGCACATGATAATCTAGCCAATTCTCACTCTTTGCTTTACGCTTCTTTCTGATTTCATGTTTCATACTTTGTGTTGAGGAAGGTGATGACGTGGATGAGAATATGAGTTCAATAAAGCTTCAACAAGTTTTTTGTCTTTTTGTATTTCCCCCCATTTCTTCAAATGCAAATATAACTGCCTAGGGGTTGAAATGAAATGAAATACTTTTGAAATAAAAATTGAAATGTAATGTGATTGGCTAATAGCCTAATGCTTATTTTCTCCCTTAATATTATAAAAGGGAATTTAAGGCTATTGTGAGGGGTCTTCAAAAAATTTGGTTGATCTCAGGTTGTTTTAGAAAATATATTGATAAAGTGTAATAAGCATATGATGGATGTAGAATTGCATGTTGAGTCTTAGGTTATGAGTCTATATTCACAATCAGCTTAAAGATTTTGCAATAAATTGTAGCATTTGAAAATTGATAATGGAAAATTACATGGAGATTGTCTCCTATGGATTTTTTCATTAATCAACAATGAAATGATTAAGGATTATTTTATATGTCTCTAATTAACATGGTTGGATGTGTGTTTTTATTTTTTCTTCAATTCAAGTAGTTGATTTAAATGCTTAAGTGCAGTCACTGTTTTGTGTGTTAATTCATAGGATCTTTAAGTACTTTATGTGTGGTAGGTTTGAGTTATGAATTTTTAATGCAAATCAATAACAGTCTATAGATGTCAAGTTCCTTTATTGTTGTATTATAGTATGTTGTGAATTTGACCCCGTCACCCTAGGATAATACACTGTTCTATATGTTAAGCGAATTTCAAATGTATCTGGTTAGTTGGATCATATCAAAGAACAATTCATTTAGTTAAAATCATACTCAAAATGATGATGGATGTTGTAGTTATTCTTCAAGTTTCCCATTCTCTGCTCCAAGTTACAAATGTGTAAAGGATTTTCCAATTCTTTGCAAATTGTCACTTGTTGAGTCATAGATATGAGAATGTTTTTGCTTAATATGCAATGTACGTCAAAATCTTATGAAGGAATGTTATAAATGCATTGTAGGATCACCCTCCCGGTTCTTGTAGAACCCAAAGTGCAAGAAAAAATCTTAATTGTTTTCTCTTGTTCCTTGGCCAACCCCTTTTAGGTTGCTTATCATTGGAATTGGAAAATCCATAGGCTTCCTTGAAGATCTAGTTGGTATTTAAAAGAGCTAACATAACTAATGAAAAAATGAAATGTTAAGGAAAGCTAGTTCTAGGATGATGATGGACTCCAAAATTATAATTGTGATGTTCTAAGGGTGGGTTCACTAAAATTTTAACACTGGAAATGGATGCTCAACTTCCTTGTTCACACAAAAGGGGAAGAGGGGAAGAGTGATATGATTTTGCAATGATCACATTCAAGAATACCTTAGAGATATCAACCCAATGAAGGATATGAGAGATCTAACTGTAAGATATCCTTGGAGATGAATGGAAACATGAAACGGGTTCGCCACCAAGTGTAAACTTAGAAAATGCAAGATGTTTGAAAATATAATGTGATATGCAAACAAATGCTAAATGACCTAAGAAAAGACCTAGAAATATAAGAAAAGAAAAGATGTGAATGGTGTGCTCCTGTAAACCTTGAAGAGACTAGAAATAGCTCTAAAATTCTAAAAATGTTGATTTTTAAGCCTAGTGAAACTCATTCGCCATTTTGGGTGAATCAGTCCTAATTTTGGAAACCTACACCAGAGCCTATTTTTGCCAAATGGGTATCCAAATCCACAAAAATCTCTAAAAAAATAGGTACAATGGGTCTCATTCACCACTAATGGTGAATAAGCCCACTTTGACATTTTTGGAAACTTAGAAGTGTAATCTGTAGTTCCCAATTTGCTCTTTCTATTCCTCTAGGTGTCCAGATCCGAAAGCTTGATTTTCAAGACTATATGTGATTTTTTGTGAAGATTTTGACCTTTCCAATAGGGAATGACTCCAACAAGTTTTTAACCTATTCTTCTATTGTTTCCAAGCCTTCAAAGCATGTAGATCTACAATCTCACAAAGAAAGAGAACAAAAGTGTTGATGGTTAGGGAATAAGGGTTTTCCTTGGTCAAACTCCGTTTAGGTAATTAAACCAAAATGATGAAATAAGATAATTAAGCATGAACATGAATTAATGCAATTAGAAACTTTACATTATGATGGATTTTGAATTGCTACAATAATGGATGAAGGATCTATCCTTGAATTCCTTAGAAGTGATCTTCAAAGTTATCTTGATGAACTTGTGAAGACTTGAAATGAAAACCGTAAAGTGCTTGACTTCAGAACATGAGAGTATCATGTAACAATTATTTAGAAGCTTTTTTATATAGGAAATCCACCTAAATGATTGTTAATTTGATCCCCAAGGCCGACATTGAAGAAAATTAAACTTAAAACATAGTTTTTCCCACTCAAACTTTGAAAATTGCTCAAATGGGACTCATTCACCATCCTTGGAAAATGAGTCCCACCTGAATGGGACTCATTCACCCAAAGTGGAAAATGGGTCCCACAGGGGCTACTTGCATGCCAAAATGTCAGGGAATGCATAAATTAAGTTCATATGTTAATCTAGTTTGGTCTTTGATCAAAATTTTCCTAGGGATGCATAATATGAGGTCATAGGGGCCTACTAATGATGACATAAAGGGTGATTAGGGCTATGGACACAATTTTCAATGTGAAAGTGTGATTAAATACACTCTACAACATTAAAATGAGGTCCACATAGCCTAGAAAGGCACAAGATCTAATGTTAATGTGTAAAACACATTACAACACTAGATTAAAACCAGGTTTAATTTACAAGCCTTCTAGATTAATTGGAAAATTCAATTAAATACATTTTATAACATTGAATTAAGGGAAGGATAGGTCCATTAGACTTAAATTCTTAATAAAAGTCTAGAAAAGTGTGAAAGTCATTTACAACACTTTACAACTCCTTTAGAAGACATGTATTTTATTTAGTTTACAAGGGCCCAAGACCTAATGTGAATGTGTTATACACATTACAACATTAAATCAAGGAAAAAATAAGACAAACTCATAAGGAGGGCCCAAAAAGGATAAAAAAAGTAGAAGGGTTACTTTTTCGGTGTCCACATTACCAAGGGAAACCTTGTTACTCAATATTTGAAAGAAAAAGAGACTAGATCTAACCCCCAAGTAACCTCATTGGTGCTAAAAGAAAAGGTTTTGATAGTGTTGAACCTAAAACAATCAAAAAGGTCACTATTGAGATTAGAGATGAAAAGGAGCAATGAAAATTAGAGGATTCCAGTAGTGGGAAGGGTGGAAGAAGGTCAATGAGGCTTGTGGTCCAATCAACCAAAAGTAAGAAACTACGCTTTAAAGAACCTAGAGATGCCCCTACAGATGAAGCTTTGTCTACAATTAATATGAGTAAATAGGAGTTTTCAGTGGCTTTGGGAGAAAACCTCTTAGAAGATTTTGCTATTAGTGAAGAGGAGGAACAAATGCATGGTAATGACTAACTAGTAGTTGAAGACTCAGAGGATGAGGAAGAAAAAGGGCTCAAGAATATTAAAAGTGAAGTCAAGGAAGTGGTTAGGGAAGTCATGAAGGGAACATGGAAGAAAAACCTATGGAGGAAAAGGAAAAGGAGATGTAGGATACTAATAGGTCCCCCAATTTCTATGTTACACAATTCTAAGAATTACAACATCAAGTGGATAAGATGTACAAGGATTTCAATAAGTTAACAACAATCTCTTTGGGAATTATGTGAAAGGCTATCTTCAACATGGTGAACGGTGCGACTAAGGCTAGGAAAGGCCACTAGAAGATGAAATCCTCTCAGGCTGATGTGGAGGAACTAGATGAAGGAACAACCAAATCCATGGAACAATATAGCGAGGTGATGGAACAATTGGAGCAAGAATGGAATCTAATCTACTATCCGAGAGAGTAATTTGGGTCTTTTGTGTTTATAGTTTTTGGTTTTTGAACTATGTTCTTACTAGGCCTATGTTCCCATCGATCTATTAGGCTCAGTTCTATCTTTTGAGTTGTTTTTTGTTGGTTCGTAGTTTCTATTGTTTTGTGTTGTTAGGTATTGGCCCTGTTGTGGGGTGCTGGTTGGTTTTATGCCCCTACTAGTTTTCTATGTCTGTGTAGCTGGCATGTAGGCCTTAATCTACTTTTTGGTTGGGTTTAGGAACCCTTTCCTCTTCTTCTGTTACAAAAATAAAAGAAATAATAAAGACAAATATATTCTAAATTTAATGAAAAATAAGTGATAGAACGAACAAGAAGAAAGGAGACACTCACAAGAATTTCATGAGTGAAGCCTCTAGTAAAGATGCAACTTCAACACCTACACATGTAGAAACAAAGAAATGGTTGCAGCTATTTTAGGGGCTTGCACTAGTCAAACCCTATTGTAGGTGTTCCACCTCCATGGATAGCCAAATAGATAGAGATAGAGAAAATAATAGTTGGGATACAAATGTAAATGGATGTACAAGAATATTATGCTATCAAATTAAATAGATAATGAAACAAAGAGATTATGATTACCCTCCTTTAGAAAATGAGAATGTTGAAAGGAAAATATTTGAAACCTCCATGATTTTACAAGATATGCCAATAGTGTCAAGGCTTTGATGTAGAGAGCAAGAATACAAGGAAAGGTGTCAAAGAGAATTCAAGAGCTTAAGAATGAGAGAATGAGAATGAAAGAGTGAAGAATATTGAGAGAATGAATAGAAATGAATGAAATAGATTATATGGAATCCCAAAATGAGAGGTAAAATAAAGTATATGCATGCAAGGGGTTGTTCTTGTCATGGGTGCAAGTTTCAAAGGTATTAGACTCATAGGTAGGTGAGAAGTGTAACATCCAAATGGCTACTACAATTAGGAATCTTTTCAGGATGTTCACATGGCATGCAAACGTCTACACAATTCATAATCATCTACAACAAAAAATTATCTTAATGTCCAGGAGCAGACAAGCTAATGAAAATATTAAGGGACTATTTCATTATCAAATTAATTTATCCAAAGGGGAGGTTTGTGGAATGTGAAGTTGTATGTGATGCAATTTATGTCATTACAAAAGGGAGAGACCAACACTTATGATATTGAGGAGCTCAAAATAGAATAAATAACTTAGGTGGTTGGTAAGGAAATAAGGCAACCTTCAAGACTGGTAAAGAACTAATATGTTGTAGTTTGATATAATTGATGCCTTGCTAGAGGAGTGAAAGGATACACACTTACTATTTGAGGATGTACATATTGGGAATAAATTGATTAGTATGAGGGAGCTACAAAATCTAAGTCATAGGTCCCTCGATGGAACTTGGTATGAAACATTGTTGCCATGAAAATAAATTGGGTGGGTGATGGTAGAAAGTTGTTTCACCATTTTAATAATATCTTTCACAAACATGACCTTAATTATTGTCAACTTAAATTTTATTTTCAAGAAAAAAATATTTTAGATAAATTTGTTTACTCCAAAATAGATATAAGCAAAAAAAAATAGTTGGAAGTTTCTAATACACAAATGTGTGGTATTCATTTTGTGAAATTACATTTTTTATAAATAAATAAAAAAATTCTTACCACTTTTACCCTTTCATATAATATTTTTTTAAAGTTCAAAACTATCAATTATATATATTAATGCATAGATTTTGTAAATATGATTTTATTATTTTTTAAATCACAATTTATAATAGATGGTTTATAAGCCCCAAAAGTTGAGGTTGATTCCATTTACTAAAATATAGTAAAATCAATTATTTAAAAAAAAATCAAATTCACCATATGGAATCCTAATTGATGTATAATATATTTAAAAAAAAAATAGTTATATCAAATATTTTGGCATAACATTGATGTCCTACACATTTTTTGGATATGTGACTTTAAATATTTATATAAACACTTATAAAAATTAATTATTTTTTCTACTACATTAAACTTTTAAGTTCTCAATATGGAAAAAATGGAAAAGAATAATTTGTTACAAATAACTTAATACCCCATCAACCTCAATTTATTATTTTTTCTACCAATCAAATACTAAGATATATTTAAAATAAAATATTTACCAAAATAATTTTTAATTTAAAAAGATATTAGTAATAAGTACACTAAAATATTTGCATTTCATTATTTTAAAACATGAAACATACACACACATATGTTTGTATGAATTTAAGTATCTATATATATCAATTCTAGGTGCTTCATGTTAAAAAATTTACTTGTATCATCTATTTTCTTAATAGAAGGCTAGCACACAATTTTTCTATATTTCAAGGGAGTTGAATGTGATAAAAAATATTGGGATGAATTTCTATTAGTAAAACTATAGGCGAGGAATATGGAGTGGGTGAAGTACACATAGTGGAAATTATAGAAGTATCTAGTTTCTCTTTTTTGGTATTCTATTTTATTTCTCTCTATCTTCTTTCAAGTTTCTTCATTTTTAGGATCTGTCACCATTATCTAGCTTCCTCTTCTTTTTATCATCTATATTTTTATATTTTCCTCTTGCAACTTGAGTAAAAAGATACATCATTATTTCCTTGAGAACATTCTTACATACTATTAATTAGTTGAGAGCTAGGTAAGTGCACCAAGATGGTTCCCAAAAAGGGGGCTTAAGTGGCCACTTTTCTTCTAAAATCAGGAAATGTTGTCCTTGGATGTGAAATTGAGGATAGTTACACTTAAAATTTTTAGATGGAACAAAAACAAGGATCAAAGTGCTCTGAGTCTACTTTCTAAACTACTAATTTATTTTGAAAATGGTTGAGATTAAGGGGTTCAACAGAGGGATGTACACAAATTGGTGTTGCTTTTTTCATAAAAACATAACATAGCAACTCTTGTACAACCTGAGCACGGTGAAATTTTTTTTAGTATTTTTAAAATCACTATGGTCAGAAGTTAGCTAACAACATCTAGTTGATGCACAATTTTTTTGATAATTTTAAATGAATATTTGATTTTTTACTAATTTTCTAAGTGGGCACTTCCTAAAAAGCAGAATTTTGGCCGTGCTCCCCCTACAAATTTTGGAAAGTAATATATTTTAATTTTTTATTTTTTTTAAATTTGTACAATGGAGTCTAGTTTCTAAAAATGTAATTTATTTGAAATTTTGATGAACGGTTAATTTATAATGAAAAAAAACCAAACACTGCTTTTTGACAAAAAACATACATACAAACAAAAGAAATTATGGATGAAAGGCCTAACATTGTTAGAAATTGAAAAAAAACTATATTGTTGGAAAGCTAAGAGAGAACTTAACATTACCCATGTGTTTGATTTTGTCAATATTGAACCAAATGCAATCCTGGCGGTGAGCACAAACCCGATTATGTGAAAAATTGTAGAATTTGCAAAAAATATGTCTCTCGTCATTGGGAATGCCCTCCAAGCCTTTGGGTTGGTATTCAAAAGCAAATACCAAAGCTAAGGCTTGGGGATTCCCAAAGAAAAAAATAACGCAAGTGAATTATAATGCGAGCACGTTATAATGCGTTCATGTTATTTATTAATTTTCACTTTTTCCTTCTCTATGGAACATATCTAGCACCATATAACATGCTCACGTTATTTATTCTTTTAGTTAAATGCTAGTTTTTTGAATGTTTGTTCATATTTTTGTATGTATATGTATGCTAGTGTGTCATGTATGTATGTATGTATGCATGCATGTATGCCTATATGTATGTATTTATGCT